>JAMZAV010001895.1:0-225783 GCA_024449915.1 Sweltsa coloradensis
ATACTAAAGTCCCACCTCGGATTTTCACCGTCGGCGTCCGGCTATGAGATTTATGTATTCAACACGTTGAAATCTTTTAAGCAGACTTGTGTTTCTAATAGTCGTCGGCGGAGACCCTATAACTCTCACTTACGGCTGTGTATCATCCGTTCTACACTCAAAACACATTTCACTGAATATATTATTTTTTTGGTCATTAATCAATTCTTACAAATTTTTAAGATATAGCATTACCTCGAGAATTTTCTGCTCTTTCTTGTGAAATAAATATTTTTTTGTGTAAAACATATCATTTTCTTTTGTTACTTTTAAAACTTTGTTCTCATTTAAAGAAAACGCGTATTCATAGTTTTAAAAGTAACAAAAGAAAATTATATGTTTTACACAACAAATATTTATTTCACAAGAAAGAGCAGAAAATTCTTGAGGTAATGCTATATCTTAAAAATGTGTAACAATTGATTAATGACTAGAAAAAACACTTTTCCACGCGTTCAACTATATAATGGTGGAGGTGCCTAGTCAGCATATATAACTGTTCCATACATTCTTAAATGCTAGTCTGTCCCCCCTGACTCCAAGGTCACCGAAACGTTATGCATCATCCTTGTTGAAGGGCAATGCCATAAAATACGCATTTCAATCGGATGTCATGTTCGGTTTTTGTCGTGAGTCGTGACACCCGCACAGACGGTTCGACGGACGGACAGAAAAGTGGTACGCACAAAATAAAATGTGTTTCGAACATTATATTTTGTTGTGGATAAACTTTATTTGCCGCCAAGTGTCATGGACGAATTGTTATTCATATTTATTAGACATGCAGGAGTAATAAAGGGCAAATATAGTTTTGGATATGCCCAATAGCGGCGAAATAATTGTGAAAATAATTCGAAATTAATATGAAAGTGGTGTTTTTACTCTCCCCCCATTCCTGACATTGCACTGTTGGAAATCTTGGGACCTGTCTTGTAACTGACTTGCAGTTTACATTTAAAAAGTAGCAGATGTTATTTAGCTATAGTTAGTTTAGTTAGTTAGTTGTGTTTATAAAATTGCGTTTTCGTGTACGTTTTGACCAAGTGGTGAAGTGTCGTGAAATTTATTCAAATTTATTGTAAAGCGGTGAACATCGCGTATCTACCGTAAACTCCTGCTTGTGCCTGTAATTTAATCTCGCCGATAATTCAGCTGTGCATCATGTATTGAGAAAACCTTTTTCAATGCGTCTTACGAGGACATAGTCTTTTCTGTACAGTTTTTGTTATACTATTGTTTTTCTCGCTTATTCAATACAACAATTCATTTTAAAGAAATTTTAAAGCGGAAGCGAGGGGAAGTGGGATTGTGTAACTGAAAGTTGTAAATATTTTGTAAATAAGTAATAAGTTTACAAGTGGGTCAAAGTGAATAGCAGTAATACCCAAGCTTCATCAATTTTTAAAAAATCCAACCCTAGCCAAGAATTACACTAGCTTTTTTTTTGTGTTTGGGAAAAATGTACACTGTGTACCACAATGTCGCCCTACGCCATTTGTACCAAACCCGTGAAAGCGCCGCACTGTGTACCCCCCTCTAACCCCAAAACCCCTCGTTTAAACCAGCATCGCGCCCCTCCCACCCATTACATCTAAACATCCATGTCGTCATCGCCCTACATGTCACGGCCCCCCCTCAAACCCATACCCAACGATGAAACCCATTAAACAAAAAAACCTTGATGAAAAGTGCACTTCCTGTAGTCAGCTGAGGGGATCGGAGAGTCTGCGTGGGCGCCGGCGCAGAGCGAGGCGGGCGCGCCGCGACGGCCGGGGGCGCCGACCGCAAAATTCGTCCAAACTCACGGCACGCGAAGAATGAAAACACCGTGTTTTGTTTGATGGTTTGGTAATTGTATTACATGCAATATTCTTTCAAAAGAAACATTTTTATTTTTATACCGGAAACTGATTCGAGAATCGTGGGGGAAATTAATGCAATAACGGGGACGAAATGATGACGTGGGGAATCGGGGTTTTTTTGTAAAATTTTGATATTTTTTTTACGAGAGGGATTCTTACTGATGGGTTGATTTAATATATTGCAGTAACAGTCGAAGATATATTTTATTTCAAAAATATCAAATAAATTTGGTTGTATTTATTATGTTCAAATCGTAAATTTATGGGATTAAAAGCATCGTAAAATCAAGTATTCGATAATAGAAAATACACAGGTATTTTGACTTTATTCTCATAAATTTTGCATGTTCTGGAATTCCTTCTTTTATGAGTTTGGCGTTAAAAACTTAACTTTTTCCCTTTTTATAGTTTGAATTTAATTAAACCAAAAAATTAATGTTATTTGTTAATTTTTTCTTTCTCCATAATACTGATTTAAAAAACTCAGGCACCCTTAAGGCGCATAGAAAAAGCAGTTAGTAAAATTTTAAAAGCTAATCAAGAAAAGCCAACCCTTCAGGGAAAATTTAAGTTTTTCCTCATTAATAACTTAAATTATTTTTTTATCCTACCTTACAACATTAATTTTATATATTGTCATTGAGATGGAATACATATTTGTTGATCATAATAAAATTATTAACGAAATAATTAAACCCTTTTTTGGGCTATATATTGGGACGGGTCGAAGTAAATAAGACTAAATGCACTAACTAAAAAAGGAACGAAATTACTTAAATCAACATTGTCGAAAAAGGTATTTTGAAAAATGTTTTGGTGGCACGGGTTAGAAGACCCAAAAGTAAAAAAGGTATTTTGTCGAAAAAAAAATTTTTAGTTTTTTGGGGGAGGGGCCGGGTAAAGAAAAAATGTAGAATGAAAGGATTTTGCCAAGAATAAAAATCAATAGTTTTCGTGGAGATGTGGGTTACGACGATCATATCGAGGAAGGTATTTAGTCAAAAAAAATTCTATTTTGGTAGAGGTGCCGGGTAAAGAATAAAAAATAAAATAATTATTCGGTCGAGAATAAAAAATTTAGTGTTTTTTTGGGGGAGTGCCGGGTAACCGATCAATACGAAGGTATTAAGCTGAAAAAAAACATTGTTTTGGTGGATGGTAAAGACGACAATCTCGAAAAAAGTATTTTGTTGATTTAAAAATTTAAAAGTTTTGGTGGAGGTGCCGGGGAACGACGATCAATATTGAAGGAGGAATTTTGTTAAAAAAAAAAGTTTGGTAGCAGGTAACGACGATCAAAACTCGAAGAAAGTATTTTGTTGAAATAAAATCAATAGTTTTGGGGGGTGCCGGGTAACGACGATCAAACTCGAAAAAGGTATTTTGTTAAAATAAAAATCGATAGTTTTGGTGGAGGTGCCGGGTAACGACGATCAATCTCGAAGAAGGTATTTTGTTGAAATAAAACTCAATAGTTTTGGTGGAGGTGCCGGGTAACGACGATCAATCTCAGAATTTATTTTGCCGTAAATAAAATCAATGGTTTTGGTGGAGGTGCCGGGTAAAGACGATCAATCTCGAAGAATGTAATTTGTTAGAATAAAAATCAATAGTTTTGGTGGAAATGCTGGGTATAATCAATCTCGAAGAACGTATTTAGTTGAAATAAAAATAAATAGTTTGGTGGAGGTGCCGGGTAACGACGATTAATCTCAGAATTTATTTTGCCGTAAATAAAATCAATGGTTTTGGTGGAGGTGCCGGGTAAAGACGATCAATCTCGAAGAATGTAATTTGTTAGAATAAAATAAATAGTTTTGTTGGAGGTGCCGGGTAACGACGATCAATCTCGAAGAAGGTATTTTGTTGAAATAAAAATAAATAGTTTTGGTGAAGGTGCCGGGTAAAGACGATCAATCTCGAAGAAGGTATTTTGTCGAAAACAAATCGTTAGTTTTGGAGATGGTAACTACGATCAATCTCGAAGAAGGTATTTTATTATAATAAAAATCAATAGTTTTGGTGGAGTTGCCGAGGAAAGACCATCATCTCAGAATTTCCTTTGCCGTAATAAAATCAATGGTTTTGATGGAGGTGCCGGGTAAAGACGATTAATCTGAAGAAGTTATTTTGTTCATTTAAAAATCAATAGTTTTGGTGGAGGTGCCGGGTAACGATGATCAATTCTTGAAGAAGGTATTTTGTTAAAATAAAAATCAATAGTTTTGGTGGAGGTGCCGAGTAACGACGATCAATCTCGAAGAAGGTATTTTGTTAAAATAAAAATCGATAGTTTTGGTGGAGGTGCCGGGTAACGACGATCAATCTCGAAGAAGGTATTTTGTTATAATACAAATCAATAGTTTTGGTGGAGTTGCCGGGTAACGACGATCAATCTCGAAGAAGGTATTTTGTTATAACTAGGAAACGCTTAAGTCCCGCCGCGTTGTTGGATGAGCGTAATTGGTGCATTGAGCTGCCATGTGTTATGCAGATTTTCTGTTGTTCTGTGGAAAAATCATTACTAAATGTAATTTTTTTTAATTAAATTAAATTAAATAAAAAATTAACTTTAATTTTAATTTTTTTTTAAATTAATTTTAATTGTTAAAAAAAGAAAAAAATCGTAAAATTGCGATTTTTACAAGAAATAATTTCTCGATTGCGCTCAAATTTACATTTATCTATTAATTCATAAAATTAAGGTTCTGCGAAAAAATCAATACAATCTGATAAAGCATGTAGGTGTTATAAGTCAAAGAATTGATTTAAAAAAGAAAAAACCCGTAAAATTTCGATTTTCATGAGAAATAATTTTTCGATTGCGCTCAAATTTCACACGATAAATTTTATTCATAAAATAAAGGTTCTGAGCAAAAATCATAACAATCGGATAAAGCATGTAGGTGTTATAAGTAGATGAAGTTTTTGTAAAATCGAAAAAAATCGTAAAATTGCGATTTTATTGAGAAAAATTTTTCGATTGCGCTCAAAAACGTGGCAGTTCTAAGTTCAGAGATTTCGAAGGCCTCCATAAAATTTCATCGCAATTGGAGTGTCGGTTTAGCCGGAATCGTGCGGACAAACAGACAAAAATAAAAAAAAAAAAAAAAACATTCCGGATTTTTTTCTCCAGTGTAGTGAAATGGAATCTTCGCTACGCTCATCCAATAAAAATCAATAGTTTTGGTGGAGTTGCCGGGTAACGACGATCAATCTCGAAAAGTTATTTTGTTGAAATAAAAATCGATAGTTTTGGTGGAGGTGCCGGGTAACGACGATCAATATCAGAGAAGTTATTTTGTTCATTTAAAAATCAATAGTTTTGGTGGAGGTGCCGGGTAAAATCAATCTCGAAGAACGTATTTTGTGGAAATAAAAATCAATAGTTTTGGCATAGTGTCTGGTTGGTAGACCTCCACTTTATTCAAACTCCTTGGAGGTGGCTATAGCATCGGCTTCTGACCCCTCGTGCATAGCCGACTTGTGTATCATCCTTGTTGAAGGGAATGCAATCAATAAAATACACATGTCATTCAGAGGGCTTGTTCGGTTTGGTCATGAGACGTGACGGGCAGATGTACAGATTGACAGCATGAGTGAATGTATACTAATTTGGATATTTATCTCGCCTAATAATACAAATGAACCAATGATTTCGTCTCGGAGCTAGTACATGAGAATGTGATTTGGATTCGTCTCCGACATCGATAATAATTTGACCAAAGTGAATTCAAGATTTTAGGAATTTTAAACAGCAACCCCTCGACCTACTGTTTTTTTTTTTTTTGATAACCAAAATTTTTACGATACATACGAACAAGTATTATCAATTTTGTGTATCGTCCTCGATGTCAAGAATAAACGTTTCCTAACGTTTCTGTGTACTTTCCAACTCTATTTTTTGTCATAAATTATTTAGGCACCGCTTGCACAATTTGTTTGTATTAATAGGTTTCTTGGCTTACGCAGTACAACGCTGGATAATATAATTCGTAACTTTAAGGAAATGTCTCACTCTGTGATAACCAATAATTTAACTAGGAAAACGCTTAAGTCCCGCCGCGTTGATGGATGAGCGTAATTTTTTTAAACGAAAAAAGCGTAAAATTGCGATTTTTTTAAAAGATAATTTTTCGATTACGCTCAAATTTCACACGAATATATTAATTCATAAAATTAAAGTTCTGTGAAAAAATCATTACAATCGAATGAAGCATGTAGATGTTATAAGTCGAAGAATTTTTTTAAAAATCGAAAAAAATCGTAAAATTGCGATTTTCATGAGAAATAATTTTTCGATCAATTTTTCCCCCCGTGCAGTTCTTCGTTCAGAGATTTCATAGACCTCCATAAAATTTCATCGCAATTGGAGTATTGGTTTAGCCGGAATCGTGTTCACAGACACACAAAAATACAAAAGAAAAAAAAAGAAAAAAAAACATTCCGGATTTTTTTCTCCAGTGTAGTGAAATGGAATCTTCGCTTCGCTCGCTACGCTCATCCAATAATTTACAAAAAGTGTGCAGTGAGCTCTAAGAAAACGTTGTCCAAATTTAGAAAACATAATTAAAGCTAATGGGCATATATAATTTGAATGGGAAAATAAAAGTATAGTTTCATAGTGTCTAACGTTAACGTGTAACCGTGAGACGAGTAATAATGATATTAACATGTTATGCTGTTGGTTTCTGGAAATAATCTGACTAATAATTAATCAAAATTAATATGTTATTGTCAAGGCTATAATTAGTTTGTTACCTCTTAGGAATTGTATTCCGAATAAGAGTCACATAATAATATGCAGACGCTTAGATACCTATGTTAGTATTCAATACCAAGCAACCTTGAAAAGCATGATAATGTATTCATTTGGAGGGAGAGTATTTTATCGAATGTGTATTCACATTTTTTAATGGCTACTACTGTATACTAATATGAGAAAAGTATTTTTTTCTAATTAATGAAAGCGTGTTAAGGGGAGTAGAGTAATATAAAAAGCGAAACGGAAATGTCACCTTTTATGTGGAGTGTCAATGCTGATTAGATACACCGAAGTGTTTTTCAAGCCAGTGTTGCCAACTGAGACCGCTGTTAATAATTAAAAGTGGCCATTTTAGAAAGAACTCAATGCTTCATGTTAATTATAAAGTTTACATGGGTCTCTCGACTGGTGGTAAAATTTTGTTGTTGGTTTTTGTGTGATATGCAAAGCTAAAAAGTATTAATTAGAAAAGTTGCCAGAAGAATGTGTGGTTCATATCACAGCAAACGCGAAAGTTATAATACTAAACAACTCTGGCCGTAGAAAATATGAGTGCACAATTTTGCAGGCTCGTGAAAATTTATAACTGAAACAGCATTGGAGGAAATATTTTTTTCTGTTTTGCATAACAATGTAGGACTACATTACAAAATAAATCGCCTTCTCTGTTTCGCTTACAATTATTAATACACTTTTAAGAAGGAATGTCCGTTGAAAGTTTTTCCTAAACACAAAGCAATAAACTTGATATCGTCTCGCGCCACTCTTAAAATATAAACACATTAATTTGAAGAAACTTGAACTGAAATCTGAGGCGGAACTAGAATGTCATACGAGCGAAAGCCTACGAATGACTGTGCATAATTTTAATATTGTGTATAGAGTCCAACAAGTCAGTATTCTAATATCCTTCACTGCCTAAACTAATCTGCAATATCAACATACATACAAGATTTTAATACAAAAATAAAGATTCATGGTATATGTTATTTATTCTGTGATAGTTTGATATTTCCCTCATTCCTGAGTTTGATTTTTTAAATTGTCGTATGTTATAGTAGTGGCAAATAAAAATAGTCTTATTCGTTTTTGACGGAGTTGTCTAAACACAGATAGGCCTATTACCAGTTTTATTTGTTCCCATTTTCTTTCTTCTTTTCTTAATTCTTCTATATTATTTAATTCGTGCTTTATTTTCAATTTCTAAATTATTTATATTATTTTCCCATTGTGATTTTTAAATTGTGTTATCAATGTTATTTCTTTTTGTATATACACATCATATTATTTTAATGGCATTACGGTTATGATTAGGTGTTTCATATACGTATTTATTTACTTTTTGTTCCTCAACACATTCAGAAATTAAATGTGTCACGAGGATAGCAGAAAGAGCATAGCATCAAACATACTTAGTGACTGAAACCATATAACAATTAATATATTAAAAAATATAACGACACAAAAATATTAACAATATCATAACAATCATTATCAAAATATCTAACTTTGAAAATAAGATTAATAATTGAATGAATAAACAAATGAATCAGTGATAAGCTGCTATAATTAATTTTGTAATTAAACGAGTGAGCGCAGCGAACGGAGTGATCTCCAATCAATTCAAACGGATCTATTTCTGTTATTCTGCGTGTGTGTACATCGAAAATCAGCCGAATCGCTTAACAGATTGCGATGAAATTTTAAACAGACATCCAGTACGAATTACCTGAGAACTGTTAACAAAATCAGCTAGATCCATTGCGATTTAAACCTAAAAGAAATAATTTAAAATATCTACATCATTTGATGAGATGTTGTAGGCTTTCACGACCCGTAGATGTCTTCTGTATGATCCCTGGGCTGTTTCGTCGTGTCGATGATGAGGCACTGCTCGACGTTTCGCCACCCATGTTGGTGGCTTCTTCAAGAATGATGGGATGGATGATGAAGCAGGCTGTATATATACCTCCTGCTGGTAGATGAATCAACAGGTGGGGGACAGGGCCCTAACCAATGGGAACGCTCCTTGTCTCTCATTGGCTAGGCTCGAGTCCTACTCCGTCTTGTCAATAACTAACCCTATGGCTAGGCCAACATGCTTTTTTTTTTTTTTTTTGAATCACCATGTTTAACAACAACTACAACAATTGTAAACACAGCAACTGCAATAGCAACATCACAAATGGAAACAATTACTACAAGAAATCAAGAGATACTATCTGAGTGGACTGGACGCCTAAGAACTAGAAAGAAGCCTTGATAACCGTGCAAACGGGAAAAAAAAAAAAAAAGAAAAAAAAAAAAAAAAAAAAAAAAAAAGAATGTTGGCCTAGCCATAGGGTTAGTTATTGACAAGACGGAGTAGGACTCGAGCCTAGCCAATGAGAGACAAGGAGCGTTCCCATTGGTTAGGGCCCTGTCCCCCACCTGTTGATTCATCTACCAGCAGGAGGTATATATACAGCCTGCTTCATCATCCATCCCATCATTCTTGAAGAAGCCACCAACATGGGTGGCGAAACGTCGAGCAGTGCAGCATCATCGACACGACGAAACAGCCCAGGGATCATACAGAAGACATCTACATCATTTGTTTAGATTTTTCATAATATGTAAAAGAGACCACAGTCTGCGATATAAAAACAGCTATGAAAGTCGCTTGCTATCAGTTTTCAAGACGGTGTCTTTTTTATTTTGTTTTGTTGTTAGTACCCTGTCCATGGTGGTATATATCTTTAGGTGATTTCACTGCCAGAATTCCGTGGTCGCTTAATGCACGCAGTGCAGGCGGTCGCCGACAGAATGCGCGACGTGTCAGGTGGTAGTCACGTGACATAGAACTTACAAGATGGCGGCCTTGGGGACCAATCAGATGGCTCGAATTCGGAAATTCGAATGTTCCAAGTGCATACACACCGCCATCTCTCGAGGTATTAGAGTCGATAAGGAAGTTTGGAAAAACTTCTTTATCGACTTTCTCGTCACGTGACTACCACCTGACACGTCGCGATCCTGGCGGATTCCGTCTGAACTGCGTGCATAAAGCGACCACAAAAATAGCATTGCTGGATACACAAGTGAAATCACCTAAGATATATACCACCATGACCCTGTCATTCTCTAAAGCACTCTTAGCTGTCAATATTCTTGTTTGATTTATCAACTAATTAATGATGCTGGCCATCCACAAGAAACAGTGCAATACTGCAGTATTACGCCGTATAAAGGTATAATTAAAATCGTAGTCTAGACCACCTATACTTTATTCTAACCTATCCATGAATTCTAGATATGCCTAGGTGACAGGTGTACGCTTTACGTAGGCCTAAGCTTGGCATGGTCGGGCATTAGGCACAGAGCATGGCTCTGCTAATCGTAAAAGACTAGGAAAAGGACGAAGTCCATCTCACAAACATCAGCTGGTAAATATAATAGAGAAGTATATATTACTCCCCGAATAGATGCGACCTCTGGCAGTCGTCGTCGGGGACCTCTCCCCCTTCCCTGACGACCTCCTTCACGACGACGACGTGAGAACCCCCCTTTTCTTTCACCTACCCGTGGCTGGTTCTGACCAGCATAGGATTTTCCTCCCTTTATCACTTAGGCTAGAGTGGCGCATTATAACCGAACGGTTGACGCGCCCTGAAACCAAATAAACTAAAACCCATTTTCTCTTTTCGTCTATAGGCCTAAATTATCTTCAATTTTTTCATATGCCTACATTGACGCTGGAGGCAGTAACTATACTAAGTCTCGGGGTCGTACACTAGCTGGCCGTTCCATTTAGCCTGGGTATCTGTTGAACAAGGGTCTGTGACCACAAATGTTTGTGCAATGATTATACTAGGGAAACGCCAAAGTCGTTTATAGACGAGTGAGTGAGCCATGTGTTGAGTACCCGGTATCATTCCCCATACTGGGCTTAGTGGGCTAGATCCAGCCTTATAGGTATAGGGGAGAAAAGGGAATGTTCCCGGGTACTCAACACATGGCACACTCACTCGCTTATCAACGACTTTGGCGTTTCCCTAGTATTAAAACATTGTGCTTAGGGCATATTTACAAGTTTCTAATGAGCGAACAGTCTTTTACTAAAAAGGAAGAGTATTCCATTTACTACTTTACCATGCACCCGTTGTTATTTATTTTATGGATTGGTGTGCGTGCACTTGTGTTATTATTCAATGTTATTTAATGTACTCATTAGTAAATCATTGTTATAGCCGATTTTGATTGACGATGAATTAACAAATTCCAAAAAGCACATATTCAGTTTTGAGCTTTTTTCTACACTCCTGTGAAAACTCGTAAGAGTTGGGTACTCTCTCATTATATCCGCCGCTGGACAATGTCACTAAACTTGGTAATAATACGAAAACGACTAATTACCAAAACAATATTAATATGTAAAATAAAAGGCATAGCCAGGTAGCGGGCGAGACTTGGATTCGGAAGGTCGTTGAGTCGAATCCCGCCACTAACAGTTCTGACTGTGTGTTTATTCCAAGGTTTTCCTTCAGTCACTAATGCAAATGCTAGGGATTGCCCTAGGACGTTCCCTCCACAACTAACATAACGCCCTTTAACCTACAGTTAAACGACGATGGTGGTCACACTCACACTCACAACGGTACAAACCAGATATGTATCCTACAGCGGGCATCACTATATACATAACTAGGAAAACGCTTAAGTCCCGCCGCGTTGTTGGATGAGCGTAATTGGTGCATTGAGCTGCCATGTGTTATGCGGATTTTCTGTTGTTCTGGGAAAAAATCAGAACTTTGATGAATTTTTTTTAAAATTAAATCAAATTAAATAAAAAATTAACTTTTTTTTTTTATTTAATCGTAATTTAAAAAAACACGAATATATTAATTCATAAAATTAAGGTTCTGTAAAAAATCATTACAATCGGATAAAGCATGTATAGTGGGATCAAGGTGTCTTCTAAAACACAACTATAGTGCAAAATGTGATACCAGCATAAAAATTTGCAATTATGTAGATTTTGTAATGAGAAATTTGAAAATAACTGGCTCCACGATGGGGTCTTATTATTTAACTAATAATTAATTAATTAATATTAATTGGTTAATTATGTAAAACGAGTTTCAAAGTGGAAATAAATAAGTAATGTTTGGTTTTAATTAAGAGCATTTTTCAACATTTAAAAAGAAAAAAAATACATTGAAAAAATATATTTGAAATATAAATATACATAAGTTATAGTTAAAAATGTTGATTTTTCTGATTTTTTAGTTTTTGAACCAAAAGATCAACGTTAAAGTAAAATTTCTCCTAACCAATGATATCACAGTGTTCACAAAAGAGCTGGTAACTATAATTAATATATCATTTTTCAATTTTCAATAACAGTAATTACAATATATTTAACACAAATAACAATATGGCGTAAATATGTCCAACTATGATATAAAATATGATACCAACTTAAAAATTTAGCAATCTTAAAGCTTTTGTAATAAGAAATTCGAAAATAACTGGTTCCAAGCTAAATGTTAAGTATTTAACTATTAATTGATTAATTAACATTAATTAGTTAATTTAGTCCTAAATTTTCAAAGTGAAGACAAATTTGTAGTGTTTGGTATCAATTGAAAGAATTTTTTACCAACATTAGAAAAAAAATACATTGAAAATATATATTGAAATATATACATGTTATAGTTAAATATGTTGATTTTGTGATTTTTTAGTTTTGAACCAAAAGATCAACTTTAAAGTAAAATTTCTTCTAACCAATGATATCACAGTGTTCACAAAAGAACTGGTTTACTATAATTATTGTTTCATTTTTTCAATTTTCAATAATAGTAATTACAATATATTTTACACAAATTAACAATTTTTCTTAAATTGAAAAGTTACAGAAACATGTTGTGTGACGTAGCAAAATGCATCATTTGACTTGTTTATATCAATTTAGTTTTTGTAATAAGATTTCGAAAATCACTGGCTCCAGCTGAGTTTTGAGTATTTAACTATGAATTGATTAATCAAATTAATTACTTAATTGTGTCCAAAAATATTAAAGTGAAGGTAAATTTGTCATGTTTGGTATCAAATGAAAGCAATTTTCACCAACATTAAGAAAAAATACAATAAAAAAATACTTTGAAATATATATTTATGTTATAGTTAAATATGTTGATTTTGAGATTTTTAGTTTTTGAACCAAAAGATCAACTTTAAAGTAAAATTTCTTCTAACCAATGATAACACAGTGCAAACAAAAAAGCTGGTAACTATAATGAATAAGAGATCAATTTTCAATAATAGTATTTACAATAGATTTTACACAAATTAACAAATTTTCTTAATTGAAAAGTTACAGAAACACGTTATTGTTGTGTGACGTAGCAAAATGCATCATTTGACTTGTTGATATCAATCTTAAAGATTTTGTAATAAGAATTTCGAAAATCACTGGCTCCAGACTGAGTTTTGAGTATTAAACTATGAATTGATTAATTAAATTAATTACTTAATTGTGTCAAAAAAATATTAAAGTGAAGATAAATTTGTAATTTTTGGTATCAAATGAAAGTATTTGTCACCAACAAGTACCAACAACCAACAAGCACCGGAGCTATTTTTCTTTGGTGAAGCGAAATTGAAGTATTCGTTTGGCACATGCAACAATCCCCCGCGTGATGATATAGTGCTAGATACCACTATATAATAGCGAATGTTGACGCTTAATACTCAAAACTCAGCCTGGAGCCAGTGATTTTCGAAATTCTTATTACAAAATCTTTAAGATTGATATAAACAAGTCAAATGATGCATTTTGCTACGTCACACAACATGTTTCTGTAACTTTTCAATTTAAGAAAATTTGTTAATTTGTGTAAAATATATTGTAATTACTATTATTGAAAATTGAAAAATGAACATATTTAACTATAACATGTATATATTTCAATATATTTTTTCAATGTATTTTTTTCTTAATGTTGGTAAAAAATTCTTTCAATTGATACCAAACACTACAAATTTGTCTTCACTTTGAAAATTTAGGACTAAATTAACTAATTAATGTTAATTAATCAATTAATAGTTAAATACTAAACACTAGCTTGGAGCCAGTTATTTTCGAATTTCTCATTACAAAAGCTTTAAGATTGCTAAATTTTTAAGTTGGTATCATATTTTATATCATAGTTAGACATATTTACGCCATATTGTTATTTGTGTTAAATATATTGTAATTACTGTTATTGAAAATTGAAAAATGATATATTAATTATAGTTACCAGCTCTTTTGTGAACACTGTGATATCATTGGTTAGGAGAAATTTTACTTTAACGTTGATCTTTTGGTTCAAAAACTAAAAAATCAGAAAAATCAACATTTTTAACTATAATGTTCTTAAAGATGAAAAATGCTCATAATTAATACCAAACATGACTAATTTATTGCCACTTTGAAACTTGTGTAACATAATTAATCAATTAATATTAATTAATTAATTATTAGTTAAATAGTAAAACCCCATCGTGGAGCCAGTTATTTTCAAATTTATCATTACAAAATCTACATAATTGAAAATTTTCATGCTGGTATCACATTTTGCACTATAGTTAGCAATCTTTACTCCACTAGTAGGAGTTGTCGAAGAAATTTTTTAAAATCGAAAAAATCGTAAAATTGCGATTTTCATGAGAAATAATTTTTCGATTGCGCTCAAAAGCGTGTCAGTTCTTAGTTCAGAGATTTCGAAGGCCTCCATAAAATTTCATCGCAATCGGAGTATCGCTTTAGCCGGAATCGTGTTAACAAACACACAAAAATACAGAAAAAGAAAAAAAACATTCCGGATTTTTTCTCCAGTGTAGTGAAAAGGAATCTTCGCTTCGCTCGCTACGCTCATCCAATAAAGTATTTTAGGGATTTAGTTCTCTTAAACAATCAATGGATCTTCCCTTCACAACTGTACCCTTAACCCAAGTGCCCTGATGACACCCGAAGAGGGGCATTTTCCCTGGGCTTATTCCCCACGGAAATTTAAATATAGAATGAATAGGTTATAACAATATGTTGAAGGTGCATGATAATAATACTAGAAAAACGCTTAAGTCCCGCCGCGTTGTTGGATGAGCGTAATTGGTGCATTGAGCTGCCATGTGTTATGCGGATTTTCTGTTCTTTTGTGAAAAAATCATTACCAAGTTGAAGAATTTTTTTTAACTATTTAAAAATAAAAAAAATAAACTTTAATTTTTAATTTTTTAATTAATCGTAATTTTAAAAAAGAAAAAAATCGTAAAATTTCGATTTTCATAAGAAATAATTATTTGATTGTGCTTAAATTTCACACGAATATATCGATTCATAAAATTAAGGTTCGTTAAAAAATCATTACAATCGGATAAAGCATCTAAGTGTTATAAGTCAAAGAATTGTTTTAAAAAAGAAAAACCACGTAAAATTGCGATTTTCATGAGAAATAATTTTTCGATTGCGTTTAAATTTTCTACGAAAATATAAATTCATAAAATAAGGTCCTGTGAAAAATCATTACAATCGGACAAAGCGTGTAGGTATTATAAATCGAAGACTTTTTTTTCAAAATCGAAAAAAATCGTAAAATTGCGATTTTTATGAGTATTTTTTTTTCGATTGCGCTCAAAAACGTGGCATTTTCTAACTTCAGAGATTTCGAAGTTCTCAATAAAATTTCATCGCAATCGGAGTATCGGTTTAGCCGGAATCGTGCTAACAAACAGACAAAAATAAAAAAAAAAGAAAAAGAAAAAAAAAACATTCCGGATTTTTTTCTCCAGTGTAGTGAAATGGAATCTTCGCTTCGCTCGCTTCGCTCGCTACGCTCATCCAATTAATACCTACTTTAAGATAATTTCCTTCGTCAATATTCTGATATTTTGCGAGTCAACATAAAGTTATAAAGTTTTGATTTGTGTTCGTTCACTTTTTGAAAGTTTGTGCACTTTGAGAATGTTGGTCGTTAGCATAACTCAGGACTGGAATAGCCCAAAGCTTTCTTGAGCATTCTCTCGTTTTCTCCCAGTGCTTACGCCTGCAGTGTAGAGGGCGAGAGGCTCCTTTCTTGGTAATCAATTTCAATCCACAGGACGAAATGCGTGACAAAAAGTGTTTGTCTCCGGGAATAACAATCTAGCAATGCCGTGTGCACAGGGTCGTTGTCAGTGTGTGTTTGGATCGGGAGATAACGGTATGAGTCACGCAAGACAAATTAGTGCCCTATCTCGTCAATGACGAAATTAAAATGTCAATTTATTTTATACATGAATAAAAAACTACAATTTGTATACATATAAAAAACGAATGTCTGTTGTACGGTATACATCAGTTTCCCACGATGCTACCGGACTAACTATAAGCAGGTATGGTCGTAGTACCAAAGGGGTCAAATCAAGTTCGTATATGCGTAGATCTAACTGAGTTGAATAAACATGTACTGAGAGAAAGATTGCAAATGCCGTCAGTAGGCGAGACATTAGCTAAATTAACAGATGCAAGATATTTCACCAAGCTAGACGCCAACATCACTCTCAAGTTGGTTTGAGAGGACTTAACCCAGCGTTCCCGTATAAAGACCGAAGAAAACCTTGGGAAACCTTCAGTCAGGATTTCTAATGCGTGCCCTCTCGGCGAAACGCATTCGTGCGGTTAGTTAATCTTGCAGTAAACGTCTCTGCTTCCAATGCAGAAGGTCCAGGGCTCGATTCCCTCTAGAGACAGAAGATTTTTAGCTTAAGAACTTGTAAACGGTGACTCTGGAGCCGTCCTAGCAACGAGGCTCATAGTAAATTGTAAGGTTGTTCAAAATCAGCCTTGTTGATTCTGGTGCTGTCCGCGGGTGGAATCGTGTCCAGCTTGCTTGATCGGTATTTTCTCCTTAAATATGCCGCTCTCTAGTTAGTCATTATTCGCTCGTCGATGGTGTTGAAGCCTTCAGGGTTTGCTTGGTCGGCTTTTAAAATGTCCCGCACTGAAAGTCAGTTCTGTAACCGAGTGGGTGTAGACTCTTAAAACGAATGTATTTATTTACCTCTGCCAAAAAGGGATTCATTGTCGCTACCCTCCGTTTATCTTCCCATTCTCTTCAATAAGACTGTTTTATTGTACAGCTACTGTTTCTATATCATTATTTATTTTAATTATTAGAAAAATATTTAATTATATGCACGTTAATTTAATTTAATTTAATTATCGTTTCGTTTTACAATTGTTACGGGTCACCCCAAAGTCATGGAATGCACAACTTTATTACACTTATACAAAATCTTGTCCCTACTAATGTAAATCACTTCACCCTAGGACATTTCCCTCAAAACCTTAGAACACTCTTCACCTGTAATGTAGCTAGTTACTTGCTTAAACGAAGTTAAGCAAGAGTTAATTTATTTTACGAATTTCATTAATGTATTTGTGTTTTCATAATCTGAAGACTGGAAAAGCTTGTTTTCTTTTAAAACGTTGTTTATTTTTAAAATAAAAAGGTTTATCCCCTTAGCTCTTTTAATAACTAATTATAATCTGTATTTTCGCGAAGGAATTTCCTGTTGTTGCAGCATATCTTTACAAATTCATATTAAAAACTGATCAGTATAATCCGTTAGTTAGTGTGGGTTGTGCAATCACGTCGTCATTTCTCTTACGTCAGCGCGAGCGAGCTAGACCGTCCGCGCCGGGGCTCAACGCCAGATCCCCAGCTAATCCCGGCGAGCATGAGACGCGCGCGGTTATCGGAGCAATCTGAACGCGCTTAGCAGCCGTAATTACGCCCTGATTGCATTCCTGAAATATTACTCCCTGCTCCCTTCTATAATACATGCTAATTGCACTGAAAGAAGAATTTCGGATTAAAACAGGGGTGTAAAAAATTAGAATTTGCTGTGTAATCACCTCACAACCATTAACATGGTCGTAATGCTTAATTTAATAAAGAGAATTAGATTTAGGGTGTTTACTGAACTTTACACTGACGTTATGATCAAATTTAAAACCAAATTTCAATGGTTAATAATTTCGTATTACATTTTAAGTTTCTGCATAATTAAAGTAATTATTATAAGAAATGTGTGTGTAAGATATGTTGTGCAATTTGCACAAATACTTAATTTTTAATTTAACTTTCTTTTTTATTTTTATTCATCGCGATCATAGGTGGTTTTGTCGTCCACCAACTAGCGCAAAATATGTTTGCTTGTCAGCAGCTTTTCAAGACTGATGAAGATTAATTTGCCTACATTATTAATTTTCCTGACGTTGTAATAAAATAACCAATTTGTTTCAACAGTTAATAATAATTCAACTTTAAAATCATAAGGTCTGTACACAAATCAAGGGTGCGCATTACAGACAAATTTGTATGTAGGTTGCAATTACGAACTGGTAAGAGGCGCAGTAGAGTAAGCTTGTGGTTGAAAAATGGTTAAAAGAACAAATATTATATTTCTGCAAATAGGTAGGTGTTTCTGATTACGTTTTGGGAACAAAATGTCGTACTTTCAGTTCTATTACTGCTGCTTTTTATTGAATAATATTATAATAATACAATTTCATGTAGTTAATTTGAATTATTATTTACTTAACAGATGCTTATCATTTAATTTAATTTTTGCTTATTTATGTAGTAACTTGTCGAGTGTAAATATTATCTAATTTTCGCATTTAATGTTACGACACCAAGTTAAACAAACAACGGCGTTACATATCATTTATGGGTACCGCCATGATTTTTTCCAAGGGGGAGCAACTTGAAACAACACTTCTTATTCTAGAGTAATGGGGGCTCGGGGGCGATAGCCCCCCATTGAGCCCCTCAGGTCGTTTTTTTAAATAAATATGTTCATACTTTATAACTGAATTTGTGTTGTTAATAAAGCTTATGAAAAACTTAAATTCAAATACTTTTATCCTGGTGTAAGGAGGGTCCGTGACCGAACAGAATACCGCAAAAAGCCCACAGTTTTTTTTTTCACTGAATTTTATCAGATTTTGGGTTGTTAAAATAAGTTATGAATAAATTAAAATTAAACATTTATCCTGGTGCAAAATTAATAATTATCCGTGAACCCATGATCACATTTGACGCAACTCTTAACTCTTAAGGAAACGGATTAATCTTTAATTCGATTCTAGGTTAGTTAGTAAACACATAATTCATTCAGAAATAGGAAAATTCTATTTCCGTTGCCTTTAGAAAATATGACGTAAGGATTCGTGTATAATGACGTGAGTGGCTGGCAACAATATTTACTATTCATCTATATTGTGCCACTATACACAGTCTTCATGGCTCTCATGAAAGGCTGCTGATATTTTCCATGACTTTGTAAACTAAATACACATTGTGCTCCCTAATGTAAGCCTTTATAAAAATTTAATTATTTATTCTATTGTGCGCTAGACATGCAACAAGATGCAATGACTTTCTCCCCATAACAAAGCGGGTAGGAAACTATTTTATCCGGCTAGCAAGAATGGTTTTATCAAGAGGAATGTTTAGACACGATCTCTCTCACAAATTATTATCCCATTCCGTCCTTGGTCTATACTTACAAATATTTTTGACAGTATTTAAGTCTGAAATTAAAAAGGTTGCTCCACCTGGAATTGAACCCAGTACCTCATCAGCTGGCGGCAGATACTCTAACCAACATAGCCTCACCACTCTATAAAAACCGTACGACAATCTTTCTAATAAGAATTTTGTTTCATTTATTCATGTCTTGAATACTACTAGGAAGCTTCGCAAACGCTTTTTTAGTCGCGTTGATGGATGAGCTTTTTGTAAATTTTTAGTTTGCGTGGGATCTCTTTACTATTGCAAGTGCTTTTTGAACGCATTGTAGGTGGTTTGATCAAACCATGGGATCCAAGTTTTGAAAACTTACGTTTGCAGTCACCTCTGAAAACGAGTGACTTGGAGGGTCACGTGACTACCAAATCGTACGTTTTGAACAAAACGCAAGTTTGAAATCACAACGCACGTTTCGAAACGTACGTTTCCACCCACGGCCGAAAAGCTCGTGGTTGTGATTATGTCATCGCCCCTATGATTCACTTACGCATCTTTTAATAACTGCAGGAAATGTATGCTTTCATTTTAGATGGCCGTGACTTTGATTTATTATTTGTCATTCGTTTGTTAACATTGTTAGAAAGTAATAATGGATGTTTATGTTGAACCTTTTTTTTTATATCAATACCAATTCGTTAAGAATTACGCTTACTATGTATTCATTAATCATTACATACTCTAGAATCGACATTCTACACTAATGACAGCCATCGTAATTTGTAGGCAATGTTTTGCACTTTGGTTCATATTTCTAGCGCTAGGGCGCTAGGCGTAATAATATGCAATTCTGATTGGTTGAGGGATGTTTTACATTCACAAAGCTTAGACTCTTTCGGAACAATCGCAACGATGAAAACAGCAACACCCATTTATCCCACAGTAGTGCGATCAAGGTGTCTTCAAAAACACAACTTTAGTGCAAAATGTGATACTAGGAAAACGCTCAGATGGACGCGTTGTTGAGCGAGCACCGGTACGTGCAACACGACCCGAGTACGACATGCCCATAATGTTACATACCAATAAGTCTTTAAGGTCTTGACCAATTAAGCTGAAAATTTGTAAAATAGGAGAGAATGGTTAAATCCACCGCCATCTAGAGGACCTTGACATCATTTCTTTGTAAAAATATTTTACTCTTGATTTCTTCTAGGTCGCAGTACATAGTGACCAGAATTCTTGTGCGACTTTTCGTTGCCATGGTAACGTTACTTTTTTTTAAATGTAATTTCTATCTACACTACTTACCGGATCAAAATAAAATTAACATATTCGTGACCGGACGGACATTCTAAATGATTTGGCTACCTCAGATTTTTCGCCGTTTAGTTTTAAAAAAAAAAACTTTAGATTAACTTTAATGTAACTTTATAACTTTTTAAACGATTTTGCCACAAAACTAATGGCATTCATCGGAAACGAAACTTGCGGATGGTCAAAATTTCAACTCGATCCGAGCCTCCGTTTGACCGCTATCATGAGCCAAAAAAGCTGTGCGACTTTCCGTTGCCATGGGAACGGGACTTTGTTATAATGAAATTTCCATCTACACTACATAACGGATCGAAACGAAAATTAACAGATTCGGGACCGGACAGGACATGCTAAACCGATCTGGCCACCTCAGATTTTGTCGCCGTTTAGTTTAAAAATAAAACTTTCGTTTAAACTTTAATGTAACTTTTTAACTTTTTGAACGATTTTGCCACAAAACTATACAGCAACCCGCCTAGGTGGTATGTACATGTGTGCAAAATTTCAGGTCGATCAGAGAAACGGTGCGACCTGTATCGAAGCATGTAACAGAAAAAAAAAAAACAGACATTCGAGCCATAATAGTAGGGGCTGAGATGTACATTGGCTCGATTTGCGTGCCGAAATTGATTTTTTGGTTTTAAATGATAGAAACCATTCACCCAAACATGATCTAGGTGTTCTTCAATTTTTTACGCCGCCATCTTGGAAAAAAATGGCCGCCATAGTACATTTCAGAAAAACGATTAAAACTCATGCAATTATTATGTTTAAAATACGAAAAAAAATGGTGTACTAATTGATCTATAAGAAATAATAAAAAAATACAATAACCCGAAAAAATTTTTTAAAAATACAATTTTTTTTTATTTAGTTGATTTTGTACTTTTGTGGTCTATTTAGACGAATAAAGGCGCTTTACATTTTTTAGAGTGCATGATAGATAAAAATATGATCGATAGATAATAATACTTTAAAAATATTAACCGACTTTATTAATTTTGGTAGCCATCTTGAAAAATATGACCGCTAATAAAAGTTTTTAATTAGTTTTCAGCTAAATTTAAAATATTACGAAATAATAAATGTATATGATGTACACAATTTGAATAAAGTTTGTATTACACTTAAGAATAGACCTTTATAGGCCTATATTAATGTGTAAATATATATTATTTATTTGTCGATTTTTTAGTTTGTAATTTGCTTGACAACAATTTCTTTTCATTTATCTTAAAAATGCGAAATGGGCGTGGTCTATACTATACATTATACATATGTGAGAGCTAATATACTTTTTATGTTTACATGTAAATACAATTTTTTAAATGTCTGAGTGCACATTGCTGTGCACAAGTGATTTGGAATAGCACCTATCTTTATGAACGCGATATGCGAGGTGACCTCCTGTAATTTTTAAAATCAACACGTTAGGGTAGTACCACAAGACCTTTTTTACATTCATGGGAAATTTTAAATGTAGTCCTACAAAAAGGTATTTGATAGCCTACATATGCAGTTTGACTTACCATTTCTACATCATTGGTCCTCATCACACTAACGGGACTTTGACATCGTCTTCGTCATCATCTACTACTCGTCTACTTGAATGCAATAATCCCTGACGTTTTGACAATCGTGGCATTTGCATAAAGAAGTACAAGTTAGATAATTTTCATGCAAAAACAGCTTTTCCCCGTAAACTGGCCTTTGCATCCACACTTTACTTTTTCCAATATTGCCTTAGTAGCCGGCAAAAGTAGGCATTTCACAGAAACTGTAGATTCTTTGGGCCCAATTTAAAAAACTATTGATCTCAGTAAGTGGTAGAAAGTTAGGATGAGAAGAACGATAACCCTTGCTTATCCTTGCCATGGCATTAGCTCTTCTGATATGTGGTGCATGGTTATGCTCTTAAAGTTGGCGGCAATTTCTCTCCTTCAATTTTTTTGGTCCTAAACAATTCCCGGAGCAGGTATTTGACTTTGGTGATTTTAAAGTGCTTGGGACATACATTTGGCATGTAAAGCTTTCAAGATCGTACAATACCTGGTCGAAATCGAAATCGTCTTCTCCCAACTCATCAAAAGCTTGTACTACTCGTTTAAATTCAGTAGACAAGTATAGATACAAGGTACAATTTTCTTTTTTGAAAGCCTAACTAATTGTCCACCCCAATCTGCACCAGGGAAACAGTGAAGTCCGACCAATCACGTGCATTTTTCACTGTCTAATTCAGTGCACATCATAATTCAAATTGATACTTCTTTTGTGTTTTGCCATGGCCAGTAATAAAAGATAAAGTTTTCAGCAGATTTTACCTTGAACAAAGGTATATTAAGAGTAAGATACGTCTGTGTCCGGCGTCATGACGTCAATGTTATAATTTATGCACATTTGCACATCACCATTGCACCTAGAACGTGAAGGGGAATTAAGTTTGTCGGCTTCCTCGTGTGTATGGCGTTCAATATTCGGTTCAAACAAGTCGGGATGGTTACTGAAGGTACAATCTACTGAAACAACATTGATTCGTTTTTATCAAAAGTGTTTTACGTAAGTTCACAGTATATGGCTAAGTTGTGATTTACTCTCAATGTGAGATAGTATAATGTCGTCTGAGAAATGAGTTTAATATTTGTTGCGTTATTAACAATGAATTTCATTAGGTACAATCATCACTACTTTTTTATAGAATATTATCCTTAAGTGAGTTATGGCGTTATGTAATACAATATTATTCTTCCCTCGACGTAAAAAGAAAGAATTCTCCTAATACGAAGAACAAACTCATTGGCAAAGTCCTTGCAAGTATTCATTCCTGGACCTTTCGTGATACATTGCACTAAGGTTAAACATCTACAATGCATATCTTACTGTCTGACACTGCGGGAACAGGCACATGTTCAAGTCGTACATAACGTTGTTCTAACACTGACATGAAAGAACTTGTATCATTTGGAATTAGCAAGAAATCACGTACGACCAACTTAAAAGTTAATCTTTTTGTTACATATTGTTCTTTAGGTGAGTAACTTTAGGCTACTCTTTTTGACAGTGTCCAAACATACATTTGGAATAAATAAATAATAAGTCGCTTGGCAACAAAATCATCGTACAATAGCTTGCCATCTCTATTATATCTAAAATATAATTTAAAAGAATTATGTTGATAAGTTGCTTCTCAACTAAAAATGGATTGTCTTCCAGGTGATCTAAGATGCCTGCCTTAACTTTTTATACATGGTTGAACATACGAACTGATATCTTCCCAGAGAGGATGATAATATGTTCTTGCAAAGTTTATGCTTTATCACACCCGTTCTTGGAATCAAACTCGTCTACTAAGGGTCTTAATTCTCACATCGTGGTCGTCCTAATCTTTGTCATCGTACGTGGTCATTATCGTCGTTGTTGGGGAGGTCGTCAATAGAATGAAGAGAAGCGAGGTCCCCGACGACGACTGATAGAGCGATAGAGCATATAGTTACAGGGAGTGATACTCCCCTACCTACCAGCTGATGTTTGCGATATGGAACTTTAATCTTTTCTCGCCCTTTACGAAACAGAGCCATGCTCTGTGCAAACTCTAACCCAGGCTTAGATGAGGGACGTCAAATTGGATACGCCATGTTATGTTTATATAATATCCCAGAAAACTCAACCGGCTTCCACCGTTCAAGAGCTTACAAAATCGCGGTCTACAAACTGTTCCTGTAGGAACTGTTTTTTTGTATATCACGGGTGTAGTACATCTTGGTTTTTGTTACCCAAAAATTACTTTGCCTATAAATAAAATTAGAAAAAATATATAGGGAAAATAGAGGGAAAGGACCAAATTGACTACATCTGAGCTCGCTGGTATTTTGGAGAGGCGCGCGTATGCAGTTGGAAAGCAATTTTCTTACGCTTTGCTACATACAAATAGCTCTAAATCCTAAACTATTTACGCTACCGTTAAGACATTTATGTTCTTGTACGTTTGGAAAAATACATTGTCATAAGCTATTAATTATATGGTCCATTACAAGTTTTAATTCAAATTATTAACAATACTAAAAACACGTGGTCTCTGACAGTAAAATCCTACTTTTTACCCCCCCAAAAAAATATTTTTTCACGCCCTTATGTTTTTTGTATGCTTTTAAATAAATTTTTCTTCAAGTCAAAACTTATTTCATTATTTTCCCTTTGTTCGTTCGTGCGCTACAACGTTTTATCTAAAAAGCACATCGGCGGCCATTTTATCCAAGATGGCGGCGGAAAAAATTGAAGAACACCTAGATTAATTTAAGTACGATGATACCAACCGTTCTAAACCAAAAAATCAATTTCGGCACGCAAATCGAGCCAAAGCCTATTTTTGTACTTCTCAGCCCCTACTATAAGAGTCAAGTGGAGACGCTCGCTTCGCTCGCTCAACCAGCATAAAAATTTGCAGTACTAGGAAAACGCTCAGTTGGACGCGCGTTGTTGAGCGAGCACCGGTACGTGCAACATGACCCGAGTACGACATTCCCATAAGGCCCACCACACAGTGTAGGCCTAACTGGATATTGACTGTACACTGTATACTATTCCAACATCTTTGCATTGTACTATTCACGTCATGCCTTCTAAAGTGTGTCACTGCCTCCTTCATTTTTTAGCATCATTTTTCTAATTATGATTACCAATAATTCTTTAACGTCTTGACCGATTTAGCTGAAAATTTAAAAAATTGGAGAGAATGGTGTACTTATTGACCCTGCAAAATTTCATAATGATCAGAACATTTCATTTTGTTATTATTTTTTTATTATTATTATTTTATATAACCGAACGATTGGAATTGTTCAAAAACTATACAGCAACCCGCCTAGGTGGTATGTACATGTGTGAAAAATTTCAGGTCGATCAGAGAAAACGGTGCGACCTGTATCGAAGCAGTAACAGAAAATAGACATTCGAGCCATAAGAGTCAAGTGGAGACGCTCGCTTCGCTCGCTCAAATTAGTCTAGTGTGTTCGCAACAAAAAAGGCAAATATGTTGGCTATTTGTGATACAAGCAAGCCGTTTTTGCACAAGTGTTACACTTACAAATTGAAACATTTTGACACCGCAGCTCATGATGATTTGAGCATGTGGCGGCGCGTGGGGGTATTTAAAAAAAGGGGGGGGGGGGAATTATTTTAAACAATTTGGAAGTCGATATGTACAATAAGGGTGTCATTTTCACATATTTTGAGGTCGACAAATTTAATGCTGATAATTTAAACTTTGTAAGAGCAACCATTTAGGCTCCAAGGGCGCCATATTGGAAAACGGCCCCCACATACACAATAGTTACTAAAGCACGTTACTTGGCCTTCATTGGTATCAATTCTGACTAAATCGTACTCGCTGAACACGCCTGTGACTCTAGATTCGCGATAGGGCAATCAACATTCCAGAAATGCCGCCATTTTGAATATTACAGGTGTCCGAGATGTGGTCAAAGGGTTAAAGGGTCTAGGCTATTTGTGACACAAGCAAGCCGTTTTGCACAAGTGTTACACTTAAAAATTGAAAACATTTTGACCCGCAGCTCATAATAATTTGAGAATGTGGGGGCGCGTGGGGGTATTTTTAAAAAAAAGGGGGGGGAAATTATTTAAAACAATTTGGAAGTCGATATGTACAATGAGGGTGTCATTTTCACATATTTTGAGGTCGACAAATTTAATGCAGATAATTTAAACTTTGTAAAAGCAACCATTTATTCTCCAAGGGCGCCATATTGGAAAACGGCCCCCACATACACAATAGTTTCTAAAGCACGTTACTTGGCCTTCATTGGTATCAATTCTGACTAAATCGACTCGCTGAACACGCCTGTGACTCTTGATTCGCGATAGGGCACCAACATTCCAGGAATGCCGCCATTTTGAATATTACAGGTGTCCGAGATTGTGGTCAAAGGGTCTAAGGGTAATAAAATCATCAATGTTCATCAATGTTGGTTGTAAGAGACACTTACTCCGATCTATGTAGCTCTTCTATTTGGCGCTTGTCTCTATTTCGACCATAGCATGAAAGCCCCAAGTATAACGGCAAGGGGGGTTCGTGATTCTTATTGTGTCTAACTATATCCCCCTTGGGCGTCCTCGTTCGGAAATTAAGCATTATCAGTTGGCAAATCGTAAGCGCCGGGAGAGTAGCTCTGCACTCTGTCTTAATTGTTGAACCATAGAGAACCATGTTAATAGTGGCAAGCAGAGCAGATGGGATACATTTCTCTTGACTCTTAGTATCAATGTGCCTGTTTAAGGACGTGGAGGCATTTGAGATTCTCTTTCTTATGTTACCAACAAATCGATGAAATGCGTCCTCTTCCTGGTCTTAGTCCTCTCTATCCAGGCGGTTAAGTATTTCAGCATTGTTGGGCATGAGAAAATAGTCCTTACCAGATTTCTTACACTTAGTTCTGGGAAAATGGGACAAAATTTTAAGCCTCAGATTCGTAGTCTTTTCCTCTATGAGAGAAGCCTCGTCAACACCGCGCAGCTGCGACAGTTTGCGCCTGTACATAGCACGGAGATCGGCCATTCTGAATACGCACTGCTCTTCCATAGCGATTATTTTTCCGTTCATGCACATAAGTAGATCAGCGAATGCCAGCCCTTCGCAGATGATTGCATCTTGATCACCTTCAGAATTAGCACATTTCTGTCGGCATCGATTGAATAATTGCACTAAACATCTAGGATGATATTTAGCTTCTTGGGCTACCAGATCTCCATCAAGAATTAGCAGTGCTTGAAGTTGCGTGTCCCCAAAACTTGTGCACAGTGTTTTACTTCCTCATAAATATTTTCAGTTTCACATCGACGAAGTTGGTTTCCCCGTTTAGCCGGCGCAGTACATATAAAGCATATGTATTCCTTAACTTTTACGACTGGAGTAGTGGAACGCATAGTTCGCAGATTTCCTGGATTCTTTTTTATTAGATGTGGAAGGTTCTCCTACTTGTGGTAGTATAGAATCTCTAGAGTCTTTTGCTTTAGACAAAGTTATACTTAAAGCTTTAAACCTCTTTGGCTCAACGTAGGCCATAGCGCATGTTTTATGCCACAGTGCTGACTTTTCCTCTTAGGTTGGCTTCTATACCATGGCCCTCATCCAATACGCTGACATTGAAACCACAAGGTAGTGTGAAATCATAGGCCAGGAGCTGGCGAAAGGCGGACGCTAGTGTAATATAACCTCTGTTTCGCATTGCGTGATTAGGATTTTTTGCTAAGCAGATTGTCTCACCACCACCTTTTTGGCAATGCATCATTTGCTCCAAACAACGCGTGGAGGAAATGAGGCAAGAGCTGCAGGAGACACTACCGTCTGCACCACAGAAGGAAAATAACACACACCACCCCATACCATGAAAAATTATGCAATCGCACTTTAAGTGTTACTGGTGTGTTCAGGGAGTATCATTTAGTGGAAATTATACCAATCATGCCATATTTACACACAAAAGAAGTCTCAACGTACTTGGGGCTATATTACAATATGGCGCCGTTTGGGCCTAAATGGTAAGACCTTCGAATTTGAAATGGTCCTCAATAAAAGTTTTGACCTCGAAATATCTGAAAATGACCCTTTAACCAAATTCCGCCAAGCATGCATAAGTTAATGTTCAATTCACAATTTGACCACATCTCGGATACCTGTAATATTCAAAATGGCGGCATTCCCGGGAATGTCGATTGCCCTATCGCGAATCTAGAGTCACAGGCGTGTTCAGCGAGTACGATTTAGTCAGAATTGATACAATGAAGGCCAAGTAACGTGCTTCAGAAACTATTGTGTATGTGGGGGCCGTTTTCCAATATGGCGCCCTGGAGCCTAAATGGTTGCTCTTACAAGTTTAAATTATCAGCATTAAATTTTTTGACCTCAAAATATGTGAAAATGACACCCTTATTGTACATATGGACTTCCAAATTGTTTAAAATATTCCCCCACCCCTTTTTTTTAAAAATACCCCCCCCCCCCGCGCCCCCCACATGCCCCAAATCATTATGAGTTGCGGGGCCAAAATGTTTCAATTTTTAAGTGAAATACTTGTGCAAAACGGCTTGCTTGTATCACAAATAGCCTAGACCCTTTGACCCTTTGGCGACATCTCGGACACCTGTAATATTCAAAATGGCAGCATTCCGGGAATGTTGATTGCCCTATCGCGAATCAAGAGTCACAGGCGTGTTCAGCGAGTACGATTTAGTCCAGAATTGATACCAATAAAGGCCAAGTAACGTGCTTTAGAAACTATTGTGTATGTGGGGGCCGTTTTCCAATATGGCGCCCTTGGAGCCTAAATGGTTGATCTTACAAAGTTTAAATTATCTGCATTAAATTTGTCGACCTCAAAATATGTGAAAATGACACCCTTATTGTACATATCGACTTTCAAATTGTTTAAAATAATTCCCCCCCCTTTTTTTTAAATACCCCCCACGCGCCCCCCCACATGCTCAAATCATTATGAGCTGCGGGTAAAAATGTTTAAATTTTTAAGTGTAACACTTGGGCAAAACGGCTTGCTTGTATCACAAATAGCCACATAATTTTTTGAACCAAACCCCACTAAATATAGATTTTGTAATAAGAAATTCGAAAAAAACTGGCCCCACGATGGGGTTTTTTAAAACTATTAATTGATTAATGAACATAAATTAGTTAATCTGTGACATGAATTTCACTGATAATTAGTCATGTTGATATTAATTAAAAGAGCATTTTTCACCATTATAAAGAAAAAAAAAACATAAAAAAATATTGAAATATACATATTTTTGTTTTAGTTAAATATTTTTGATTTTGCTAATTTTTTAGTTTTAAAACCAAAGATCGACGTTCAAGAAAAAATTCTTCTAACCAATGATATCACAATTTTCACAAAAGAGCTGGTTACTATAATTAATACATGTTTTATTAATTTTCAATAATAGTAATTACAATATATCTAACACAAAATACAAGGGGCGAAAAGATGTCTAACTATGGTACAAATATGATACGAACTTAAAAATTTAGCATCTTAAAGCTTTTGTAAAGAAAAAATTCGAAAATAAACTGGCTCCAAGCTGAGGTTTTAGTATTTTAACTATTAATTGATTAATTAACATTAAATTAGTTAATTTAGTCTAAAATTTCAAAATGAAGACAAATTTGTAGTGTTTGGTTATCAATTGAAAGCATCACCAACATTAAGAAAAAAAATACATTGAAAAATATATTTAAAAATATATTTTTATATGTTATAGTTAAATATGTTGATTTTGTGATTTTTTAGTTTTTTAACCAAAAAATCGACTTAAAAGTAGAATTTCTTCTAACCAATGATAACACAGTGTTCACAAAAGAACTAGTAACTATAATTTATATATCATTTTTCAATTTTCAATAACTGTAATTACATAATATTTATCACACATTAACAAATTTTCTTCAATTGAAAAGTTACAGAAACGTGTTGTGTGACGTAGACAAATGCACCATTTGACTTGTTTATCTCAATCTTAAAGATTTTGTAATAAGAATTCCGAAAATTACTGGCCCCAGGCTGAGTTGAGTATTTAACTATAAATTGATTAATTCAAATACTTAAAAGTGTTAAAAAATTTCAAAGTAAAGATAAATTAGTCACGTTTGGTATCAAATGAAAGCATTTGTCTCCAACATTAAGAAAAAAAAATACATTGAAATTATATTGAAATATGTAAGTTAAATATGTTGATTTTGTGATTTTTTAGTTATGAACCAAAGATCAACTTTAAAATAAAATTTATTTTGACCAATGATAACACAATGTTAATAAAAGAGCTGGTAACTATAATTAATATGTCAATTTTCAATAATAGTAATTTCAATATATTTTACACAAATTAACAAATTTTAACTATATAATAACAAATGTGGACGCTTAATACTCAAAACTCAGCCTAAAGCCAGTGATTTTCGAAATTCTTATTACAAAATCTAAAAGATTAATATAAACAAGTCAAATTATGCATTTTGCTATGTCACACAACATGATTCTGTAACTTTTCAATTTATGAAAATTTGATAATTTGTGTGAAATATATTGTAATTACAGTTATTGAAAATTGAAAAATGATACATAAATTATAGTACCACGTTCTTTTGTGAACACAATGTTATCATTGGTTAGAAGAAATTTTACTTTAAAGTCGATCTTTTGGTTAAAAAAATAACTAAAAAATCACAATATCAACATATTAACTATATAACATATATATATTTCAAAATATTTATCAATGTATTTTTTTCTTAAGGTTGGTGAAAAATGCTTTCAATTGATACCAAAACAAACACTACAAATTTGTCTTCACTTTGAAATTTTAGGACTAAATTAACTAATTAATGTTAATTGATGATCGTAGCGAGCGAAGCGAAGATTCAATTCCACTACACTGAAGAAAAAATCCGGAATGTTTTTCATTTTTTCATTTTTTTCTGTTTGTATTTTTGTGTGTTTGTTAACACGATTCCGGCTGAACCGTTACTCGAATTGCGATGAAATTTTCTGGAGCCCTTCGAAATTTTTGAACTTAGAACTGCCACGTTTTTGAACGCAATCGAAAAATTATTTCTCATTAAAATCGCAATTTTACGATTTTTTTCGATTTTTAAAAGATTTCTTCAGCTTATAACACCTACATGCTTTGTTCGATTGTAATGATTTTTTTACAGAACCTTAATTTTATGAATTGATATATTCGTGTGAAATTTGAGCGTAATGAAAAAATTACTTCTCATGAAAATCATAATTTTACGTTTTTTCTTTTTTAAAACAATTCTTTGACTTATAACACCTACATGCTTTATCATATTGTAATGATTTTTTCAAAGACCTTAATTTTATGAAATTATATATTCGTGTAAAATTTGTGCGCAATCGAATAATTATTTCTTATGTAAATTTCAATTTTACGACTTTTTCCTTTTTTAAAATTAGGATTAATTTAAAAAAATTAAAATTTAAGTTAATTTTTAATTTAATTTAATTTAATTTAAAAAAATCTTCAACTTAGTAGGGCTATTGATTTTTTCACAGAAAAACAGAAAATCCGCATAACACATGGCAGCTCAATGCACTAATTACGCTCATCCAACAACGCGGCGGGACTTAAGCGTTTTCCTAGTCAATTAATAGTTAAATACTAAAACCTCAGCCTGGAGCCAGTTATTTTCGAATTTCTCATTACAAAAGCTTTAAGATTGCTAAATTTTTAAGTTGGTATCATAATTTGTACCATAGTTAGACATTTTTACGCCATATTGTATTTTGTGTTAGATAAATTGTAATTACTATTATTGAAAATTAATAAATCATGTATTAATTACAGTAACCAGCTCTTTTGTGAACATTGTGATATCATTGGTTAGAAGAAATTTTACTTCAACGTCGATCTTTTGGTTCAAAAACTAAAAAAATGAGCAAAATCAACATATTTAACTATACATATGTATATTTCAATATATTTTTTCATTTTTTTTTCTTTATATAGGTGAAAAATGCTCTTAATTAATATCAAACATGACTAATTTATTTACACTTTGAATTTCATGTCACATAATTAACTAATTAATGTTAGTTAACCAATTAATAGTTAAATAATAAGACCCCATCGTGGAGCCTGTTTTTTTCGAATTTCTTATTACAAAATCTATATTACTGCAAATTTTCACGCTAGTATCACATGTTGCACTATAGTTAGAAATCTTTACTCAATTACAACGTACGTTTTGATTTCAAAACTTGCATTTTACTCAAGTCACCGAAATGAGGTGGGATAGGTTTACGTTTTGACGGTGACTTGTGGCTGCAAACGCATTTTTTAAAACTTGGGTCCAGGTGTTTGTTTGTTTGTTTGTTTGTTTGTTTGTTTGTTTGTTTGTTTTTCTGTCTGTTTGTTCGCGCTCTACCGGGCAAATGGCATAATTATGCAATCTTCATGAAAATTGGAGGGACCTTCGGAAACTCTGAACTTAGACTTGCCACGTTTTTGGGTACAATCGACGAAATATTGTTCATAAATATCATACTTTTACGATTTTTTTCGATTTTTAGTGCAATATTTTCGTAACATTTGGGCCGATTTTGAACAAATGGGTGGGGCAACAACGATCATATCTTAGATAGACATAAGGTATTGGTGATGTATTGCTTAAAGAAAAAAAAAATTGAAAAGTTTATCTAGAATCCATATAAAAAAAACTTTGATATGTTTTTTTAGGTTTCTAGTAACAATTAACAGATAACAATAGAAACTTGACAACAATCACCTACAATGCGTTCAACAAGCACTTGCAAAAGTAAAGATATCCCACGCAAACTAAAAACTTACAAAAAAGCTCATCCATCAACGCGTCTAAAAAAAGCGTTCGCGAAGCGGCGTAGTAATAATGAATGGCACACAAATGTGTGTATGATAAAACATTCTGGAAATTCTGTTTTCATATTGCTCATTAAAAGATAAGAATATTTTGTAATGCCGGCATCACATTTACAATTCAATTACCCTGCGTTCTTTATTACAGTGGAGTTTCTTTTCATATCCAACGTCCCATTGCAACGTTGTGTCCCTATACAAGTAACACGCTCACATGTATCCCACCTGACAGTCGTATATAAATAACGGTAGAGTGTCATGTCTTGGAGCTAGGCTCGTGATGTGTTTACACGTCGCTGCGTTTGTCATAGACGGTGACATTGAAACACGGAAGGCGCGTTGCGGTTTTGTTTGGATTAGTTTGAAGAACACGAAGCGATGTTAGCGGCGGCAGAACGAACTAAACACGAGGGAGTCACAACCTTGGTGACGTAGAGTTTGAAGAGCACGCAGCGACCTTAGCGGCGGCAGAACGAACTAAACACGAGGGAGTCACAACCTTGGTGACGTAGAGTTTGAAGAGCACGCAGCGACCTTAGCGGAGGCAGAACGAACTAAACACGAGGGAGTCACAACCTTGGTGACGTAGAGTTTGAAGAGCACGCAGCGACCTTAGCGGCGGCAGAACGAACTAAACACGAGGGAGTCACAACCTTGGTGACGTAGAGTTTGAAGAGCACGCAGCGACCTTAGCGGCGGCAGAACGAACTAAACACGAGGGAGTCACAACCTTGGTGACGTAGAAGACTAACCTACCCACGCTTGCCCACGCGTCGGCATGAAATAGCAGTAGCACAAGACTGTGGCAGCATAGTATAACGATGGTGGGACCTGGATGAAAAGCCGCAAACCGTTCGTTTCAATATGTTGTATTTTTTGATGATACCTACTTATTTATTTAATGAAATATCTTACAATTATGCAATATTATGCATGGTAGTAAGTAGTAACTAGTAAGGTCGCTTATAAGTAGGGCTAGGATGTTCAGGACATCTCCTTCTTTTTCTATTGGTAAATACACGCCTGGAAAATAGTTTTAAGTATGTTTCAAGTGTTAGGGATGCCAAAAATATGCATTTTATTTTGCCTTAAAATGCCTATTTACATCATTTCATGAGTAAAGGTCCCTTTTGGGCATTTTTAAGGGACTATTGTCCTATTTTGATATAATTTACTAATACGGATGCAAAACGTGCGAGTGCGAGTGCAGTGTCGAGCTTGCCACATTATCGGGCCAAGCATATTATGTTTTTAATTTTTCATCTTGTGTTTGATACATCGACAAAACTATCCCCCCCCCATCCCCCTCTCCACGAAAATATATTTGTGTAACTGTAATAATTAAAATTTAATAAAACATTACTGAAAGTAATGATTACAATAGAATTCGATTAAATTCAATAGGTCTTTTTTTAAGGGACTTTTTTGCTGTTTTAAAGGTACCGTTTGCCTGCCTTTATCTCACTTTGAAAGGTCCTGAACATCCTCCTACTTATAAGTTATACATTTCAAAAATACAATTACAAATTCATATTAATATTAACTCTTCTAATCAACTTTTAAAATATATTATCCTCTTCCTCCACAATGCTCTCTGGTAAATTTTCCACTCTAGTATCGTTCTGTCAATGAATAAAAAATTCCTTTTGTCAGTCCTAATAATGTCTCTTTTAAATTTTCTATTTCACTTATATGACAGCGTTGTTAAAATAGTGCTGAAAACAATAAAAATGTAGCAAATATCTAATTTGTTTTACACTGAATAACAGTGTACAGAGTATATTTTAATACAATCATCTATTTTTCATGTTTCAAGATCGATTGATTTAGAATAGATAATTATATGGATTTAAAAAATATAAACTTTATCGTAGGAAACTTGCCCAGGGCCATTTCATGTCCATATTCAGGTGTCTAACTTGGTATTTGAGGTTGCTTAGTTGTGAAGGGGACGTCAAAGGAATTTTTATATGGACTCAATCTCCAAGAGCGAAGAAAATCTTGAGAGAAACCTTCTCGTGACCTTAAAAATTAAGCCGTCTTACCGGATCAAAGTCAAAAATGTATTTTGTATTCAAAATATCTGTGCATGGGTATTTTGTATCTTGTGTACAGTGTTTTAGTATTTTACACAGCTCAGAGCAGAATCTTAGTGTGTGATTACTGACACTGTTGATGGTTGCATGTTAGGTTAGCGGTGCCTGGAGGCAATTCTATTGTTAGTGACTTACTAGGCCGCTTCGCGAACGCCTTTATAGGTCGCGTAGATGGATGAGCTTTTTTGTAGGTTTTCAGTTTGCGTAGAATCTCTTTACTTTTGCAAGTGCTTTTTGAACGCATTGTAGGTGATTATTGTCAGTTTCTATTGTTACTTGTATTGTTATTATATACCTAAAAAAACTTGTATTAAAACGTTTATTTCTATGGATTCTGGCTAATTTTTTTCACCATAACCTTAGTGACCATGTAAAAATTATGAACGTTGTAGCCCCACCCGTTTGGTCAGAATCGGCCAGAATGTCACGAAAATATCGCACTAAGAATCGAAAAAACCGTAAAAGTAAGATATTCATAAGAAATATTACATCGATTGCACCCAAAAACGTGGCAGGTCTAAGTTTAGAGATTTCGAAGGTCCCCTCCAATTTTCATCAAGATCCCATATGCCGTTTGCCCGGTAGAGAGCGAACAATCAGTCAAAAAACGAAAAAAAACGAAAAAAAACGAAAAAACAACCGAGCTTTTTTTTAGATCATTGAAATTGAAGTCTTTTCTTCGCTCATCCAATAATAGGAAAACCACTACAGTCTGCAGAGCTCAATGTTTTAATTTAAAGATTTTACTTGGTGAAAATATGTGGTTCAGTGGAACCTGTTAAATAGCTTCGTGGTCATATTTCCGATTTTGTCCTTTACTTTTCCTTTTTTTATTAATTCATTCTGTGCATGAATATTTATTTGTAAAATTTATTAATAATTTTATTTTTGAAATTCTCTCTGATAACACTTTTTTAAATTTTATATCAATACAAACTCGACCAACCCTTTCAGTTAAACATTTATATTTAATTAATGAAATACAAGTCAATTCAATTTGACTTTTTGTATAATGTCATGCTTTTTCATAATGCAGTCCAAGATTTTCATTAATTCATTTAATTGATAGCTGTTTTGTACATTTTATGATCTTACTAAATACTTGTAATGTTTTAGTGTGGAATTTGTTTAGGCATGTTGCATTTATTTAGCGTCCTTGCAAATAAGATTATAAAATGTTATAGAATTGACGGAAAAAAATTGTATTTATCTACTGGTATATTTTATCAGAAAAATAAGTCTATGTTCATGACGCTTCTATACATATAATCATCTTTACATCTTACGAAAAACCTCGTTCTATTGGCTCCCAAGTTGAATAGGGTAATAATATGCCAAAACTTTATGATTGAATGCTGAAATTTAGTTAACAATAGGCTGAACATAATTCTCTTAATTTATAGTCTACGTTTTAACGCCTTGAGCACGCGACTGTGGCTTTCTGACACTCCCGAGACGGAATGTGAGAAGTTCACGAAGAATTTCTTGCGGGACCGAACTGACGAGACAGATGAAAGCGAGACGTGATCTGGAAACAAACTTTGTTTTACATTTTATCACCCGTTTGATGGAATACCAGTACCACGACGTTCTCGTGTCACGTTATTTCAACTTTATGACATGGATGGTTGGTGTTTTATTAATGGCTTACACAAAACGGAAAAGTTAAAAATTATAATTTATTATCGTTTGCAAGTTTTTAAAGCGGATAATATCTATTATCTTAACCCATGATGCCTTGAGAGCTATATTACATCGAAATAAAGAGGAATAATATGGAGAAATTGTAGTTATGTCAAGAAGAAAGCAGCATTTCTTATCGGTCTTCTTCGTTTGTGACATGATATGTCAAGCTGTAAGATTCACAATTTCCCTGTTTGTCGCACTTTTCAGACGCTTTCGAGATTCAGTATTTCTTTTGTCAATTTCGTCGATTTACACTTTCACCGTGTTGTACCGTAATAATTGTCCACTATCGCATTTTTGCAAATTCGGGTTAGTATTTTTTTGAAGATATGATATCTACATGGGAACCATTTTATTATCTTCTATGAGAATATATTTGTCACTCACCAGTCACGAGTGACGCGTGCATTCATATTACCTGACATTTCTCAGTTACAATACATATTCATTATATTTTCATCTCGACTAAACGAAAATATAACTACTAGGAAAACGCTCAGTTGGACGCGTTGTTGAGCGAGCACCGGTACGTGCAACATGACCCGAGTACGACATTCCCATAAGGCCCACCACACAGTGTAGGCCTAACTGGATATTGACATTGTAGGCCTACACTTTATACTATTCCAACGTCTTTGCATTGTACTTATTCACGTCATGCCTTCTAAAGTGTATCTTTGTATCTTCACTGCCTCCTTAATTTTTTAACATCATTTTTCGAATTATGATTACCAATAAGTCTTTAAGGTCTTGACCGATTTAGCTGAAAATTTGGAAAATAGGAGAGAATGTTGTACTTATTGACCCTGCAAAATTTCATAACGATCGGAACATTTTTATTTTATTTTTTATTTTTTATTACCAACGATCGGATTTTGTTCAAAAACTATATAGCAACCCGCCTAGGTGGTATGTACATGTGTAAAAAATTTCAGGTCGATCAGAGAAACGGTGCGACCTGTATCGAAGCAGTAACAGAAAAAAAAAAAAAAAAAAAACAGACATTCGAGCCATAAGAGTCAAGTGGAGACGCTCGCTACGCTCGCTCAATTATTTTTGTTCTGTGAACAAAATACTATTCTTGATATGAGTTGAATGGATGTGATATTATTTCGCATGCATTTTGCTATACGAGAAATGGAACACCGAGTACAACTTATTATTTATGACGTTAACACAGTAGACATTATACAACCATTACATCCACAGTCATAACATTACTCCCACCGGTACTTTGAAATAAAAGGAATTTGAGTACGAACTGAATACCAATCATAAAAATAACAATGAATTTGCTTCACGTTTGACCAATCCCATCCCTAGAGACCAAGTATCCTCCCATGGCCGTGATACATGACTGTATAACATTGTGGGGGGTACAGCACTTTTCAAGTATACCGAGCTGAAGAGAGACAGTACGTTCTTCTCGAGCAGGTTTCACAAAAAATTAAAATGCAACCGTTGGAGGGTATTTCTACTTTCTAGATAGTTCTAAAACCGTAAAATAACTTCTCAATGTAGGGCCTATTTCTACAAATTTGTGTGTAGGAAGTTGACTTAAGTTAGCGTATAGTGAAGACTGGTGGGCACGTGTAGGGGAGGAACCATAATAGTGAGCGAAGCTTACCTTTACTATTCCACGCTTGTTCAAGCCTTCGTTAATGGTGGAGGTGCCAAGTACATGAATATTCAACTTTCTTGGGTGCTAGCTCCGACCACCGAACTTTGTGACATATTTGGTGACGCGCACGGCGGACGAACAGACAGACAGAACACTGACGTGTATAGGGGAGTTTTGCTCTTAAAATAATATGAGTAATATTTTTTTCCCGAGGGAAGCCTGACCAGATTGCAATTCATGAACCTCTTCAGGTGTCTAACTAGGTATGTTGCGAATAGGATATTGTGAAGGGATGTCCTAGGGATGTTTAAGAGCACTCAGTCGCTTGCATTAGAATTATAACGACTGAGGAAAACCTCGGAAAAACCTTCAGTCAGGATTTCCGGTCTCCACGGGATTTAAATCTGGGACCTCCCGAATCAGAGGCGCGCGCTTAACGCTCGAGCCAGCATTGTTGGTTACGAATTAAATTGTCAGTTGTACGTGCCCTTGCTTTGTTGAGCATATTTTTCTTATCATTTTATATATAATAGTATGTTTTAGTGTCATTATGTAATTAACGTGCACTGTGCAGGAAAAAGTTTTTTTGTGGTTTGAAAAAAGGAAAGATACGGTCGATTGGAATATTCTATTACATTTTCAGATCCGTGTAAGAAAAGCGTCCTGAAACATATACTCACCTAAAATTACCCTCTTTCGGACCACGAGGCTCGAACAGCTTTTCTTCTGCTAACACTGCGGTAAAAAATTATTACAATTCAACAGTGTTCTTTACCCAAAATCAATACTATTAATGTTGCACCTCGGTTCATATGCTAGCATGTACAAACTGCAAATAAAGTTTCCCAGTTCATAACATAACGCAATTCCACGTTTTACCCACGCAGTGAGGCTTGATAGTGTAGAGAACTATTCACGGCACGTGGCATTGTAGTAGTGGTTGTATGTTGTAAAGTCACCCACATAGCCGCGTTGTCACGTAACACGAAGCTATGCTGCATTCTCTGGACATAGATTATCCCGATGTAACAACGAACACAATTACTGTTGTCGTGGCAACACATCCGTCAGCACCGAACTTAATATAGGCCAATTTGTATTCCTCCACTAATTATTAATGACTGACAGGTGACAGCTAATTTACCTCATCGCTGTAGAATGTTGTCAACAATTAATTTGTGAGTAAGCTTATTTTTGCCAACACATTTTACATAGACTCACATTATGAAAACAACATTACATCATTACGCCTCCTTTACAAAACTTTAGTCAGGCCTCAAGTTGAATATGATACCCAGATTTGGAATCTAAATCATGTTTAAAAAACATCTGTTGTAGAGAGAGTACAACCTACCCTTGAAAGCAGGAGGAAATTGATGGACATTGTTCTACTGTATAAATATGCTAACAAACTGCTTGACTCGCCTCTAATCGAGTCATTGAACTACCGTGGGCTACCAAGGAACACTCGAATTAATAAATTCTTTCATCTTCCCTCCAGCCGCATTGATGTGCACAAGTATTCCTGGTTGCAGACTTCTTATAACAATCTTTTGTGTTGGGTGGGGAAATATTGATAGGAGGCTAGGAGCCTACAGCTTACCAATTGAAAGAGTTCGGCGGCTGTGTAGAGTTGAAGGTCACATAAATATAATACACAAATAAAATTACGACGAATAGCCTTGTTCACCCGTCGGAGTTGAGATTACAATGTTTTGTCATTGATTAGGCCTAATTTAGATTTGCACAATAGTAATATTCTTCACTTTCGAAAGCAACTAAAAGAAATAAAACAATCGCCTTCACTAATGTCTTCAGTCGCTCGTGCACTCACATACAGTTCATATTTTACACTAAGTGTAATGTTTGAATAAATGATTGTGTGAGCATGGAGTACTATTTGAATTCCATACATTCACGTTTACATAATGTTTATAATCAATTTCATGTAAATAATTTTATATTGTAATGTTGCGTTATGTTTTGTATTGTTAAGGTTTGATAAATTGCACTTGTGGGACATTTTGTCCTATTGTAATGTGGCCACAAATAAACTTTTTCCCAATGAAATGATTTTATACTACTTTTATACATGCTATTTATGAATTTTCAAAATATTTAGAAGTTAACCAATAATATTTTTTGCTATTTCCAGTTTTGTGCTCAAAACTCACGAACATAATTATTTATCACACTTATTATGTACTTTTACTACGGTATGAAATTCAACACTGACAACAGCAAAATCTCATCCCCTCTCATCAGCAATCAGCATGCAATAGCATTAATGCATATAACAAATACAGGAGAGACGCTTTCTAAACGGCCTTGAAGAAAATGGAAGAAAACTCTGAAAAGTTGAAGCTGCAAGATTCTTGAGAATGCTGGAAGTAGAATGATGGGGAGGTTGGGACGCAGGTCACTCACTGTATTTGAAGAGAGCGTAGATGAAATGAAAGCTAACTACGGTGATACCAAAAGTCCAAAGGCTAGTTCACAACTCACAAGACACGGGGGGGGATGGTGGGGGGGGGGGGCAAGTATAATATCGTGTGATGATACTCTTGTTCGTGAGGTCACGGAAAGTATCCCACAACTGGCAATCCTGGCTGAATCTTCCGAGGTGTTAAAACAGCCTATTACGCAGAGATTTAGTTGAAAGCTCTATCGTTTGTCCTATCGAGTTGTGGTTTGCACCAAATTGTTTAGTAAGAATGTGTGATTGTCTCATCAGAGCATATTTTAAAAAAAATGCTCACTTTTGTTTTTAACTGAGTGTAAATGTGCCATCATAAAAGTAAATTGAAGTAATTTCGCAATCTTGCGTAGGGAATACACATTTGAAATGTTATGTGCTCTAATAGCGACATGCGCTCATCCCTTGTTAACATCGTCCCAAAAATCCAAATTTTTGGGTGAAAATTGGAGGTCGAAAAGTGGTCCAGACTGTATGTGAAATTTGAAGTTAGCTGGATTTGCCGATCAAGCGAACGGATATTTAACATTTTAAAAAAGGTTGGCTCGAGCTGGTATTGAGTCTTCTTAAAATGTCCACGGATATTCCTTTTCACAATTACTCAAACACCTGAATAGACTTACTAAGTCACGTGATGATGGTCATACCGAATAACACTGATGTGTAGGCCTACAGCTGTATATCCTAGCGAGCATCCAAATGGACAAGTTTTATGTTTAACATGGACGACAATAGCGAACTGAGAGTCTGTCTACGAGCTGGACTGATCACAATTACTTACTTCATCTTAAAGGTAATTATGTGTGGTGACTCGAACATGCACAAGTGCAAACCCAACCTCCGTTCCGTTCACCGCGTGTCTTCACATTTGGATCTCTTTTCTTTCAAAAATGAAAGAAAAAAATGAAAGTTTGTCTGAGTGTGATAGCTACAAGAGTACTTGGTATAGAGAATTTAAATTAGGTAACATTGGCATAACAAAATTGAATTTTACGATGATTTTGTAAATTATGATATTTTATTTTAAGTTATGATCAAAGTTTATTTTCTTGTTCTTATTAAGATAAATACACGTGTATTTTAGAATTTAGAACCACTTATATGATCCTCTGATTCCCTTACGTACTTTGCCTATAAATAAATTATATTAACAAGCACGGGTACGGCAGGTACGCCCTACCGTACTCCCGGCAGATCCGAAGCAGGAATAACATGCCAAGGTACGTAGGTTCGAATGTCGCATAGGTGTGGCCGGTGGCTGTGTGAAAGCGTGGTAGGTGAGATCATTTTAAAGGATCGGATGGTTCTGTCTCCCCTTAATCCAGTGTAAAACCTCCTGTGAGTCGACCATAATACCCACTTTAAATTGAACCTCCGTGTCACGTTTTCGTGATTTGAAAGGGGTTTAATTGAATTAATTGCCTAAGACCTAATTGAGAGCTTTTCTTAGAATAATCTCCGTGTAGATGTGAAGAGCACAGCAAAGTGGCAGACGCGACCAGTCAACCACACTCTCCATCGAGCTTGCAGGCCGTAACAATTATAAGTATGAATAGCAAGATGACATAATTCGTTTCAGCGTTAGTGTCTTTCAAGCGAATACTACTGAAACACGCCCGTAAACTCCACGAATTGGAAACCGTTAACGTAAATCGATATTTAATTACCGCCAATTAGCGTCGTTCTTTAATGAATTAAAGAAATTTCAGTTCAAGAGGTTTTGTCAATAAAGTGATAAGGTTATAATTTTACTCAGCACCCCCTGTGGAATTTAGGATTTGAAAAGACAATTATGATTAAGATTTTGCCTAATTACAATTAATTAGTAGCTATTGTCGGTGTTTTTCAGAAGATAATAATATCAATGACGTGTAGATGCTAAAAACTCTAACAGAGGGGCCACAAATTCGAAACTCTGGCACTAAAATTGGGCACAAACAACTACAAATTTAATATTTATTTAATTCATATTTGTTTAATTGTTTTACTAAAGATGTTGTTTTAGTTTGTATTAAAAATCAACATAGAAGTCATTATCGAGAGTAGTAGACGACATTGCTTACAGATCCTGCATGAATCAAGTTTCAACGGGGCTTGCTTTTAAATTGTATGTATTCAGAAATTTACGTTTCCTGTTACCTTTCCTGTTGCGCTTTCATTTTTTATATCTTCGTATACAGTGGTAAGTTTGTAGATAATAGTGCAAGTAATATTTTCAAACCACACGCGACAACATTGATTCTCAATTTAACAATTTTAGATCCATTTTAACTCAAAATGAGCTCTTTGTGACAAATTGAAAAATTTTCAGGTCCTCTTTTCAAAAACTGTATGTTGAGGGTTTTTTACTGTTGAAATGGATAAATACAAATTAATGTGTAACAATACAAAACTCAAATTTATAACTTCTAACAATTAGTTATACCCATATTTAAAGATAAAAAATGCATTTTGTATAGTTTTCAAGTATAAAAAATAAAATAAAAAAATCGACAGCTTGTTATTTAGCATGAATAACAAAAGCGTTAATTTCACCCAACTCAAATAATTAGTTTGTTTACTATTTACGTACTATCTATCTATCTTGCCTATGCCTGAAAAGTTTGATGTATGATTGTTTAGTACTAATGTGTTTCTGTTTTTATATGTTTGGCGGTGGGCCTTAATGTACATGAATCTCTATATTTACACTCAAATGGTAGATAACCATGATAATTCTTACAAGGTATGATAAAATCGAAACTATATCAGTAACTCTAAAGTGACTTAATTCTGGGTTAATTTTAACGGCAGACTTGTCGACAAGTCTAGGTGCTCATAATACCGACAGGTCTGTCGTTGATAACAGACCAGAATTAAGCGAATTAAGATAGTTACTATAGCGTTACTGATATATTTAAATGGTACACATAATATTTAAAAAAAAAAGAAATTAAGAGAGAATTATATAGATAAAATGTTTTACACACGGAGGGTGCATTGGCTTGGATACGTCAGTGGTTGGTCATTATGTTGTACTGTTGTATAGGCCTAAAATGTCAAGCTAGCTAGTATGCTAATTCAAGCAGGTGTGCTGTAGGGAAGAAACAACCTTACTTTAACAAGCACTTTCTCACCAACAAACAGTTTCTCGTTTCTCTCTAGTAGTAGAAATATATTTCCAGAGAGGAAAATATTTTCTTTTCTAGAGAAGGAAACTCGTTAAAACACGATACAAAGTTGGGTATGATAAATAGTGTTACAAATCGGTCTAGACACAACGGGCAGAAAAGATGGTGTGCAGACAAAACATAGTTCTTAACAAGGTGAAACGAGAGAGAAGCATAGAGTACAAAAGAGTACAAGGGAGACGAGAGTGTAGTTTACAAGGGAGAACAGGAGAGTTCTAGGAAGTAAGAATGAGAGAGAGAGAGAGAGAGAGAGAGAGAGAGAGAGAGGAGGGGGTGCACGAGAGCGTACTGCACAGTGCGTGAGAGTAGAAGCAGTAGGGAGTGGAGGAGAGAGGAGGAGAGATTCCGAGAGAGTACAAGGGTGTACTGTACGAGACAGTGCGAGAGAGTTGGAAAGAGGACGAGAGAGATAGAGAGAGAGTACGAAGAAATCCACACGGAACCCTCAACAAAGTATTGATTCATTTCCATAATCATCAATTACACCTACGTTGTGTTTCCCAATCAATGAATTCGAAAAGTAAAAATTACTTCAATTAAGAATAGATTTCATTGCAACGAATGGGGAAAATTAGCTTTCATCCTACAAGATTCTGGACTGTACATAGACCATTCGAATGAAACTTTTTTTAGTTAAACGTAGTATAGTGAACTTAAAGCAGTAGAAAAGGTTAAATCTGCTTTCATGAATTTCAAACGACTCCTACATAATGCATGTTCACTGATATTTCTAACCTTTCCACGATAAATCTAAAATTCAAGTAACATACATGAAGCTACCTGGATCCATCCGTATTCTACAACATCCTGTAACCAATACGGCAGAGATATGGAAACGAGGAGTGGGGCTGTGCTAGCTACAAGACTTTTATTACCAGCTCTGTATTCACATGTATATTTTTTACCCATGTCATAATGTTTTTTGTATCACCCATTTAAATTTCAATTGCGATTGTTTTTTTATAATTTTTATTCAGAGCATTGGTTGAAAATTAAAAAAAAATAGTTTTTTCAGATTAAACAAAATTATAATTTCATTTAATGAACTGCACGAAGGAAATACCGGTACGTGAAGTATGTTTTGAGACGAAGCTCCAGTTTTTACCAAAAGCAGTGACTGTTTTAATTGTATTCATAGTCACATTGGGAATAAATAATAACAACAAACATTGTTTGTTTCTATTTCTGGCGTCGTAGGCCTATACGAGATTTGTATCGTAACCTTACATATAGACATTACACAGGGAAAGGAGTTATTATACACCATACCTTAAGGTGTAATCAAACAGCACAATAATTATAATCCACCTGAACGGCGAAGACTGGTTCTTTATGGCAATTAGATACTTAATACAACAATCACATAATATACATGTATTATAATAGACAAAACATAAGATTCCATGTAATGGTTAAACATGATTGCTTAACTAGGGTTTTCCATTTTGTATTGTTTCGTTGTTTTTTTCATTTGCATCAGTTTCAGTTAAGGGAAAATGCACCCACATCGTTGTTCTTGTTTACAATAATAAATTAATTACAAATTAAATTTTGATCATCAGAGCCATGGTCTAGCCTCTAGAAGCACGAAAGAAAATCAGTTTTACGTAATATGTGTACAACACTTAAACACATTAAAAAAATCTTACGACTTTTCTAATAAGGTGATACCGTTGTACAATTTTTGTGATAGTTAATTTTTAAAGAAGTACCGTTTAATTTTAAATGTTTATAACCATTTTTTGCTTGTATCTTTCCTGGCCGTTTAGGGTTGTGTTAATTTACTTTGGGAATAATATTGCTTTCCAAGTATGTGCATCTTCCCAGTGCGCTAATATAACCACTAATAAGTATTTAGGTTACAGCGGTAAACTGAAGGAAAGTGGTAATTCCAAGATTACGACTTATACAAACCAAACAAATTTAATAAGAGAATCAGGCCTGGCAGAAGTCGACAACAAATATCAAAATCTTCTGGACATTAATATGACTTCCTCAACGATGAAAAATGTACAAGACCATAACTTTGAAACTATGGAATTATTGTTATCTTTAAAAACAGATTCGTCCAGCTTTAGAAATTTCAATCGCATCATTAATCGTAAATATTAGGGAAACCATCAAACCTAACTAACTTTTATTTCAAAGTACTTAAGCTTTTCCGACTAAATACAGGAGCAAGTTTGTCAAGAGCAAGGTTTCAGTAACAAGTATTCGTGTTTTAGCTTTAACATATTGCTTGCTAAGTTTACTCATAGTAAATTATGGTACCACTTAAAATAAGTGCAGGCTCTTTAAGTTTGCAAGTTTCATTAAACACAAAGCTAGCTGTGTTTAATACAATTTTACGTTTTCACCTTCTATAGTATGCTCTTGCGCACAAAACTTGTTCCGAAAAATAAAATATTCACCGAGGGAAATTCTCGCCGTTGGCAAAGAGCTGTTCAACAGTCTTGGTTTCATATAAATACAATAGTTTTTAAGTAAATTTAAAAAACAATTGATTATCCAGTAATTACGTCAGATAAAGAAAAATAAGTTATGTGACATAAAATTTCAGTAATTGACACTCGCTGAAAATATTTGAAAACATTGTTTTTATGTAGTTTCATATTGAGTCCATGCCATCACATTCATTCCACGGACGAGTTTGTTAAATTAAATTCTCATTTTACATTCGTGATTCGTAATCCTAGAATCATCACATTTCTTCAGTAACCTATGAAAACAATTACAACTTTATAAATCACAACACATTTACGCGACATTTTACGTGTGACGATTTACGTGACATATATGGCACTAATAAGAGATAAGAGGATGTAACTAACATATTTTCTTTTCGCATTGAATCGCAGCTTACAAGTGAGATCAGTTACGTTAGCTAAATATAATCCCGTTGAGAGTACAAAAAGCAGCAAGCAAACATTTCCTTGAATTTGCGAGTTTTTAGAATTTCACCCTCTGAAAAACAGCTAGAATCAAGGCTTAGTAATTCAAGTAGAAAATCAATACAGTAGTTAACGAGCTGTAGCTGAAACGAAAACACTTTTCACAAGCGTGTGTTTGGATAAAATGAAATGAACAGCACTTAGCAGTCGTCGTTCTGGCTTGTATACACGTGTACGTTCTTCGAAATCCACATAAGAGAGGATTCCTTATTCAAGAGGATGGTAGTCGGCGTATTCAAAGCAGTCTTTCAAATGTTGCACTCTTGTTGTGAGAGTTAACTGAGCACAAGACTAGAGGCTATTCTTCCTTGAAAAACACCACACTTTGCTGGGATAAGTCGGGATAAGCCTTTGATGCTGTAGAAAATATCATGGCTTCAGCAATGCGTTTCAACATTAACTCGAATCAGAAATATTTCAAAATTCAACACGAAATATCCTAGATTGAAAACTCTGCCCATCGCAACACTTCTCACTGTTCGATGAACTCTTCTTCCAGTATTCCTATTATTATATTCTGATTTTTCGAAACGATTCGAAACACTAGGAAAATTATTATTTCATCTTTCAGTACAAGTCACTTCGCTCGAAAGTAACCTTTTAGTTAACTGTACATAAGTAGACTCATAAAATATCAACATTTTTAGAAACTGTTCGAAACACTTTGGAACTTCGTTGTTTTATCTCTCTGTACAAATCACTTGACGGAATCATCCTGGCTATACAAAACTGTACATAAATATCCCTCAGAATATCCTGGCATCAAGAGACTGTACACACCACCTGACTCAGACGTAGCCCTGCGCCTCCAGCCTGAGCGCGGCTTCGTAGCTGGGGAGTCCCGAGTTGTCGTCCATCTTGTCTTTCACCTCGTACGTCTCCTCGACCTTGACCACCGCCGCCTTCTTGGCTTCCTGTCTGATGACGGACTCGTAGGCTGGCGGTGGACTGGGACTGTCCGGACAAGTGAAGGTGTCGAGTGAAGCGCACGAGTCCGTGGAGAGGAACACGCCGGCCACCTCGTAACACTGAAACATGAAGGCCAGTGTTAGGATGGTTGTGTGTGACCTTGAGCACCGCCGCCTTCTTGGCTTCCTGTCTGATGACGGACTCGTAGGCTGGCGGTGGACTGGGACTGTCCGGACAAGTGAAGGTGTCGAGTGAAGCGCACGAGTCCGTGGAGAGGAACACGCCGGCCACCTCGTAACACTGAAACATGAAGGCCAGTGTTAGGATGGTTGTGTGTGACCTTGAACCACCGCCGCCTTCTTGGCTTCCTGTCTGATGACGGACTCGTAGGCTGGCGGTGGACTGGGACTGTCCGGACAAGTGAAGGTGTCGAGTGAAGCGCACGAGTCCGTGGAGAGGAACACGCCGGCCACCTCGTAACACTGAAACATGAAGGCCAGTGTTAGGTTGTAAGGGGTGGAGCATTGACTTCTGGAGAACGCGAGCTAGTAGCAGAGATTACAAGAGGCACACTTCTTACAAAATTATACATTTGATTTACTTGCTAAATACAATACATTACAATAGTTTTATTTACATTGTTTAATACACTGTAAATTGCCTTGAAATCCTGTCAAATAAGATCTTATATTGACGTTTAGGGGAAAAAATTGCGATGTCGCTGAATTTTTGCAGAGACCTTCCTTAAATAACACTTATCAACATACTAAAACTCCCCTACAATAGGACTGGAGCTTCGGCCGCCATATTAGAAAATGGCGGCCAAAAAGTGTTTGTTATCAAATATCTCTAAATTGGTTGGAGATAAACAAAATGTCTCAATAGCAAAAATATTCCCCATTCAATTCCCTACAAAAATTAGTCTTCTATAGTTTTGGTAGGGGCAAAGGTTACGTAACAAAATCGTGGTTTATATGTTGCTTGTTGGAGTACCAGCTAATTTCCTAATTTTCACGCCCAGCATCAAACAATGCCCGGTAAATTCGTAAGAAATCGATTTAAACACAAAAGGACTTTTTTACGGGGTCAATGAAAGCTTCCATTAGTATTTTAAAAAATCAGGTCTGCGAAATCGGATTTTCCATTTACCCAGAATTAGGGTTTTTCCATTGTTGGCATTTCCTCAAAAATGCCATATTTGACTGTCCATTATTAAGCACTAAATAGCATTGGAGGAAAAATTCTTTCTACGCACATTGAAATGACTTGAATAATGATCCGATTACAACCAAAGTATAAATCCAATATGGCTGCTAATTCCTAATATTCACAATATGAATACTGTTTACGTGCTGTTTTTACACTCTTTTTGTTACATCATTCACTTTGATGTTGTGAATATTAGGAATTAGCAACCATATTGGATTTAAACTTTGGTTGTAATCGGATCATTATTTAAGTCATTTCAATGTGCGTAGAAAGAATTTTTCCTCCAATGCTATTTAGTGCTTAATAATGGACAGTCAAATATGGCATTTTTGAGGAAATGCCAACAATGGAAAAACCCAAATTCCGGGTAAATGCAAAATCCGATTTCGCAGACCTGATTTTTTAGAATTCTAATGGAAGCTTTCATTAACACCGTACAAAAATCCTGTGTTTAAATCGATTTTTTACGGATTTATCGGACATTGTTTGATAGGGCGCGAAAATGAGGAAATCAGCTGGTACTCCAATAAGCAACATATAAACCACGATTTTGTGACGTAACCTTTGCCCCTACCAAAACTATAGAAGACTACTTTTTTGTAGGGAATTGAATGAGAAATATTTTTGCCATTGAAACATTTTGTCTATCTCCAACCAATTTGGAGATATTCGATAACAAACACTTTTTGGCCGCCATTTTCCAATATGGCGGCCGAATCTCCAGTCCGATTGTAGGGGAGTTTTAGTATGTTGATAAGTATCATTTAAGGAAGGTCTCTGCAAAAATTCAGGAACATCGCAATTATTTCCTCCAAAAATTCTTATTTGACAGGATTATTGACCCTTGTCGTTCATAGGTATGTGGAAAATTATTAAATAAAACATAATGAGCGCAATACAAAATTAAACAATTATAACTTGATTACATTATTGTTATAAACAAAAACAAAATGAGCCACTGTGCAAGTAGAGGACCCTGAAGCTTTTTCGTCCACACCAGTTTTCACTCACTCTGTTCAATTTTAAAATTTCCCTCCAAAGAATTGTTGTATTGAGTAATATGCCTTTTATACATACTTTTGTTTTAATTGAATTGCGGAACGCTGATGGAAGTTTATTAAACATTATAAAATTATTAATGTACATTGAATTATTCTGAGTTAGTTTTGTCTTGATTGTTGCGTAAGATTTTTGTCCTTTCGAAGTGTGATATGATCATGAATTTCATTATTTAGAATATTGTGCAGGTTTTCTGAACAAGTAGTTCTCTTTAGGATGAATTGATGGAACAATAATAGCTCGGCAGTGGTCTAAAAACATATTTAAAGAATTTGCTCATGATAGTTAAACTGTATGCAATAAGTTCCTAGATATAGATCCTATCGATAATTTTGAGCTTATTATTTTTATAGCATGTATAACCTCCATACCTTGTATACAGACATCACAACTATGTGAACTGTACTAATTGTTAATAGGGTTGCCAACTTTCCAAAAATGGAATTCCGGACATTGTGACTCGTGGGAAACTTGGGGGGGGGGGGGAGGAGAGGGCGACATATTTTCCGGGTATAACAAATAAGATTTTGGGTATCAAGAATAGCTGTTTTTTATGTTCAAATTGTGGATTTAATCTATAGTGTTTATGGTTGAGGTAATAAAATTGGAAAATAAAAAATCTCATTTATAATTTGAATTACGAATTGAAAAGCATAAGACGCACATTACTACGTCCGACGAGTGAATGGGGAGTTGGGGAAGTGACAATCGCTTCACCACTTACGGCGCAAAACGCATCTCCAAGTTTACCGACAGTATTGGTTGGGCGCTAAGCGCTCGACTCTGATTCGGGAGGTCCCGGTTCGAATCCCGTCGAGACCGGCAATCCTGACTGAAGGTTTTTTCCGAGGTTTTCCTCAGTCGTTAAGGCGAATGCAAGGGATTGAGTCCTCTTAAACAGCCCTCGGACATCCCTTCACAATTTCCTATCCGCACATACCTAGTTCACCTGAAGAGGGGCTAATTGCACCCTATAACAAGTTTCCCACGATAAAAATTTAAAAAAAATCTCCAAGTTATGACGTGGAAAAAAGTTTTTAATCGGAGTATATTAAACTGTATGGAAGTGGAAGTGGGACATTTTTGCCAATTCAGGACGTTCATAAACATATATATTATACAATTCCCAAACTAGTATTAAATTCTATAAGTTGAGCCAGTTTATTCCTAGTGGAGCATTGTTGTAGTTCAAGTAAGAAAGAAGAGATAATGAAGATGATATGATAATGATAAGCATATGCTGTCCTGAATAAGGTAATTCCGCCATCAGGACCAAGGTCTCTAAATCAGGACGGTTGGCAACCCTACTTGTTAAAATATACTTATGTTAGTGTCATAGTGTCATGGTGTCATAGTGTCGTGGCAAGCATGGCTGAAGGTGTATCACAAAGTTCTCTTTTGCCGAGGTCGACCAGCATATAACTAACCACTAATCATTTCACAATAATCAACAATTTAGGTGACGTCACACGCATGCGGTAGCTGTTTTTGTGGGGTGTACACCACCAATTAAACAACTTCGATATGTAATTTAGTGCAAGAGATTGTGCTACACCGCAGTCCCTGCAAGAAGTGAATGGTATCTTCCGGTTGAATTACCTAGGATTAACCACTCAGGAGGTTTTGTGCAAGGAGGAGGGCTGGTGGGGATGCTATGGCGTTGTGTGGGGATCAATGGCGTAACTAGGAATATACTTCGGGATGGTCTGCGTTCTGGACTCGATATTATGTCAAATCTGATTTCTACTTTCTGACGCCCCTTTATTTCGTATCTATATGTTTTATTGAGAGGTGAATGGTGAGTAAAGAACTTCGAAACCTACTCCCGCATCACGTAATTTATGGAAGAGTGTATGGTTCGATGCTGGAGGGGACACACAAGTGTTTTTGATGTGGTTTTAGGAAGCGTAACCGATAAACATAAGTAATCCATCACCGCAACACAATATTGGAGTAACATTTATTCAAAAGATCATTAGATAAATTATTAGAACTGCCTGGCAATGTAGGTTTAGTTCAATGTTTCAGAGGCCTCATTCACCGTGAAGAAATGGATTAATAGTGCATAAAGATATATAGGGCCAGATAGAGCCAAAAATACGACACCTGAAATTATGTCTTCAAATTTCTGATCAAACTAAGAGGATGTGAAATACAAAGACAAAGAAGTAATTGTGTGTATGTGCGTTGAAAACCGTTCAAAAAGTATTCGAAAAAAGGATATCGGTGTTGATGAGATGATGATTATAGCCTGCCTAGATCAAAAAGGCATTAAACACTCTAACTCCTCTGGGTACGTCAGTAGTCGACGAGTCATGAAGAATAATCAGTAGCAGTAAAACCAGTTACAACTTGGTACTTCGACTATCAATACTCTAATGTAGACGCGCCCTGAGTTGGGCGAATCGATTACCACACATTCAAACGATTGATGGAGACAGATACTCTTCGTAGGAAAAGGAACGGTTTACACTTCACAATTGATTGGTAAAGTTTTGCTCAACAGTATGAAGAATCCCGATAACGCGGGATAACACTACAATGCGTGTAACTTATTTTCCGAACCTCGTTTTCTTGGTCTCATCTTGCAGCCAAGGTTTCGCCACCCGAGATTGATATTTGGGAACTACGTTTGTTGAGCATAGATTAGATTAACGGCCTTAATTGCACGAACTTTTACATTGAAAACAATAGTTGCAAAATTAATGACAATGACAAGCTTTGAAAGGATGCAGTAACTTGGAGCGAATTTATGTACTAAGAGTGCGAAAATATTGAATGGTACATAAGCTTTGCTTTTATTTTATATCTCAATGCTTTTGATTGTGTATAGAGTTTGGCTGTATTTTTACAATTAATTTTGTTATTTTACTCGTTTACCACAAGTTAAAACATTGACCATAGTTTTTGACTATGTATATATTATTAAGACACAAACAATTACACCAATCACTGCAAAAGTTTAATATTTATACCCTTTTAATTTTTTTGTACTTGTTGGTATACCAAAAAACTCGATACTTAGATTAGCCTTATAAAACCAAGGTTAAACACAATATCATTGAGTATAGGTTCTATACTCAATGATAATATATCGTTCAGGTAAAACATTACGAACTTGCTGCGTATGCGCACTAAGGGTGAAGTGCTAATATAGAAAGTTCTCTCAAAATAAACCACCACCACCCAAGACTACAACTAAACGCCCAACAGCAGTTCTCTAGGTAGGAATGCCACCCGCATGCGACTTAAACCAGGAAATGCTATGTTTAGTTGGAAAAGTGCGGACAATTTCACGAATTGGCCCCCAGCGAGTAATATACCGACAGACCTGGCCTCTTACGACATCCTATTGCACTCTCTGTAAAGTAGAACTAAACCCTGGTTTTGGCCTGGGGTATGGAGATATATCCTGGGATATTGTCTATTGAAGCACTCTTAGCTGGGGTGGCGATATGGACATTGAAGTTATATTGGTTCTATATCAAGACGTGAACTCAGCAAAAGTGGTCCGGTCATTTTATTTTTAGTACGTATAACTTTTGCTGGAGTTTAATTATCCAATTTGATCGGGCTTCGCGTTAAATCCCCTCCACATCACAATATGAGCTCATGTGTTGCAAATTGCAATATCTATAATATTATATGAGAAAATATATTTTTCAATCTAAATACCTAGTTCACATTAGACGTTTTGTTTGATTAGTATTCACTACATTCAAGGAGACCCGAGCGCGTGGCGTATGCTATTCACACATATACAGTCACAGTCACAGTTTCCATAATAATTATGAAAATGAAAGAAATACAAAAATCGAAGTTGTATAAGTTGTTTATTTATTTCAACGGTTTTCACAAAATCAAAAACAACAAAACATCTACTAGAACAAAAACAGTGGTTTCAGTGAAGCCATTTTGTACAATAGTTTAATTGAAAATAGAGCTAACTTTAATGGATAGGCGTATCCAATGTAGGGTATGTGTGATTTATCTTTGTTTTTACTTCATAAGCAAATACAACGTTGGCTTGAAATGCAAGCTGGACTTAATAGAAAATTAATTACACACAGGCCTATTTTCCACTCAGAGTGAAATATAAGTATACACACTAACACGACTTGAATTCCTCTCCATAGAGAAAGAATGTTCTAGTTTTTTACAGTGTCGAACAAGACAAATCATTGTGTCACTTGAGATGACTGTTTAACACGACCTAAGAGTATAACACGGCACTTGTCTTATTCAAAGATGCGACATAGATCTATTTAAAATTTATTTGAAGACATCAATTTATTCATTACCAAAACAAAGACAGTTAAAATAACGATCTAATAAAATGGGTTGAGTGATAAAATAAACCAGAATAAGTAATTTCGTTCTAAGTTTTACATTCTTTATTAGCTCATAAAAGTGGACACAGAATCGCATTTTATGATTAGAGGCGACTAGGATTGTTATAGTAGGCCAGGGCAATTACCTTGTCAGACTGAGGCTACTCTTTGTGAATAGTTGAACGTGTTGGTTTGATATATTCACCAGCTCCAGGTAACTAGCTTAGGTAAACTTGGGAACTTTATATTTCGAAGCTAGCCAATATTGATTTTATCGCTACACATACAGAAAACGAATCCACTACTAAGTGGTAGGATTTACTGTTTGGAGAAGCCGAGTTGTTTGAAATAGGAAGTAGAAAGGATCCGTCGAACACAATTCCCTGAGCAGACAGAAGGATATTTCATGTCCTGATTATACATTCAGTGAAACATTGACTTAGTGTACCTATCTCACATGTAAACCAACTTTACCTTAAAGCTGCAACGGCAATGATGGTAGCATTGTATTTATTTCATGTAGTCAATGGTCGTTTACGGAGTACAGTAATAAAAGCACAAAATGCATTATGAAAAAAAAACAAAGCCAGGACTGTTTGATAGTGTTTGTTATTGATATTCGTCTCTTTTTTTTATACCACGATTTATTCCAGAGAATGAATGCTTATTTGACGAGGATACTTCATACAAAAAGTCCATGCTTTATGAGAAACTATCAATCCCTCGGTTGCATTTCCAAACGTTGTATACCAACAACCAGTCAAAATGATATGATATAAATATAAATAAATAAAATATTTAAATTGCTGGTAGCTCGTTTTTTTTTATCACAGTAACTGTTTTATAAACATTATAAAATCAGTGACAAAAAAGAGAATGTTCTAGTTTTTCTTACACAAAATGTGTTTATAGGGGGGCATTATACGTTCAGTAACAAAAACATATTACGTCCCAGATTTTCTAACTCAAATGTGTTTATTTATTACGAGGAAAAAAGTATATAATGCCTACTGCTGCATTCGTAAAATATATATCTATAAAACAATACAGTTTTATATGACCGCAATAGGGTACACACACATGTATAAATTCTCATTAAAGTTTGAAATGGTTGTAAAGACAGAACTCGATGAAATGCTAACATTCGAAATGTATTTCATTGGATAATCGTCCATTAAAACTTCCCCAAAGCGTTAAATCTCACTATCTCTAGTGCAATCCTCTATTTCCCCACTCCACCATGCAATAACACTAGAATGAGCAATTCTCTAAATAGATTACTAATCAACTGCAGAATCTAGATCATACAATACGTAATCGCTTCCTCCATAGCCAGACGTGCTGTGCAATGGCCGCTGCTTGAGCCATTGAGACACGAAAGGTCAAGCCTAATTCGTGGGGATCCCTTCGCGTGTGTAAGTGTATTAGTATTAGCTAGTGCAGAGTTGATGGGATCGCCAACACAGATTCCTATTCCTTCAGGCGACGAGGAAGCCACGATGACCTAACTTAATTGGCAAGCAAACCTAGGGGTGCTTAGATTACTTGCTCCGTACATGGTGTAATTTATGTCCTAATCTTGGAAACTTTGCCGTTAGGCGGTTTGTTGTAAGATGGGCACTGTGGCTCGATTATGTAATTTAGTACAAGTACGCCACACCGATAAAAACTCAACACCTTTCAGACATTGTCACATCGTCGAAATATTGTATTGTATGTATTTATATATTTTACCATTGTTTTCGAACACAAAATGTAATATAACTGTGCCTAGATTAGAAGTTGTCACAAAAGAGCACAGTTCAATCAACAAACATTTTGAACTGTCAATCTTATAATATTCGCAGTCTATTACGTTTAATACTAATAATATTAGCTACAACAAATTTTCATACAAAAAAATTTAATTTAGCAAATTAAAAAAGCTATGACTAGTTTGTTAAATTTTTTTTAAGCATAACTATACACAAGTCTGCTGAGAAAACACTGCGTTTTTTTTTTAAAGATGACGTAGTCTTCAAACTGCAGTGATGTTAAGTTTTAAATTCGAATTGACAATTTGACCATGGATGACGATTATTTTTGTTATCTGGGGTTTTTTTGTTTATGTAAAGGTGAGGTTGAAGCTAGTGTGGTTAAAGAAGCGGAATTATGTTCTTTTATGTTCAATTGTGCATACTTAGGTTAGAATGGGTCCAATATATTGGCTTTTAGGGCCTCAATGCCCATAGAAATTCCAGTCGGGTTAAACCATCGTTACAAATAAGAATAAGAATATCCAAAATCACCATAATATTATTATCGTATTGTTTTTGTCGTTAAAATAAATTTGTATTTCTTATTACATTCCGGTTGTTCAAGGAGAAATCTTTTCTTAATTCTGTTTGATTTGTTTTCATAGATTGTCCTGAACCTACTTATAAGTTTAACTTTTCAAAACATATGCACATGAAATTAAATTATATATTTTTTTAAATGTTAAAATTTTCTAAGGCCTTACAATACAACGCAATCGGTTTGCTGGGTTTCTTATGAACGTCCATTATAAATCCCAATACAAAATAATCTGACAAGCAACAAAACATTACTGTAAGAAATGCTATGTTTGATTTGTTGTGGGGCCAACATATGTGATAAAAACCCCTTTGTTAATATTCGCGAGATTTCGGCGTTTTGTGAGACACTTTACAATAACGTTAAAAAAGTGGGTGAGTGAGTATCCTAAATAGTGAGAGAAGATTACCCTTTTACAAAAGTTGGAGATATTTCATTTTAATGTTATTGGTGGAGGTGCCGGGTCCTGATTCTCTATTACCGTTCTACAACGAGTTGGGAGTATCTCGTATTAATGTTGGTTGGTGGAGGTGCCGGGTCCAGATTCTATATTACCGTTCTACAACGTTGGAGGTACTCGTTTATGTTGTTGGTGGAGGTGCCGGGTCATAATTCTCTATGTGGCATCCATGTCCAAGGGCAATGTTAACATAACAACGCATGGAATCGAAGGTCATTCTCGGATTATATTGTGAGATGTGACATACATAGAGACAGACTGTGAAAGAGCAATGCATATGGAGGAGCCTCGACCCCTAAAAACAATATATGTATCTATAGGCTCAAGCGTGTGTTGTGTAGCATGCCAAGTGACATTGGACAAGACAAGACTAGTGTTGTGACATCTAGATAATTTTACCTAGATAAAATATATCTTTTATCTTATCCAGATAAGATTTGTTTGTTTTTATAGTTTTCTATTATCTAGATAGAATAAAGTTGATGTCTTTTCTAATCGTTTGAAGCTTTAAGAAAAAAAAACATTTAATAAATGATAAACAACGTCGAAAAGAATAATATTATAATAACTCAACAGTTACAAAAGGATTTTGTTGGTTATAAAAATTATGTTGGTACTGTACTTCGTAATACATTTTAAATCTTGAAAATGCTAAGCTTAGACCTATTTCTGATAGCGTGGAACCTAACTATCCCATTCCTTATCTAGGCGCATGCCCTTGCCCATGACTCCATGAGTATATATAAATGAGTACAGAACATTATATTATCACAAGCCACTTAAAAAAAAAACTTTCCTGTATAGCCCTTTTGATGCACGTGTATTTGGATGAGCGTAGCGAGCGTAGCGAGCGAAGCGAAGATTCCATTTCACTTCACTGGAGAAAAAAATCCGGAATGTTTTTTTTTCTTTTTTTTCTGTTTGTATTATTGTGTGTTTGTTAACACGATTCCGGCTAAACCGATACTCCAATTACGATGAAATTTTATGGAGGCCTTCGAAATCTCTGAACTAAGAACTGCCACGTTTTTGAGCGCAATCAGAAAATTATTTCTCATTAAATTTCAATTTAAAAAATATTCTTTAGCTTATAACACCTACATGCTATATCCGATTTTAATGATTTTTTCACAGACTCTTAATTTTATGAATTAAGGTATTATTGTGAAATTTTAGCGCAATCAAAAAACTGTTTCTCATGAAAATCGAAATTTTACGTTTTTTAAATTTTTAAAACAATTCTTTGACTTATAACACCTACATGCTTTATCATATTGTAATGATTTTGTCACAGAACCTTAATTTTATGAATTTATATATTCGTGTAAAATTTGTGCGAAATCGAATAATTATTTCTTATGAAAATTTCAATATTACGATTTTTTCCTTTTTTTAAATTACGATTAATTAAAAAATTACAAATTTAAGTTAATTTTTTTATTTAATTTAATTTAAAAAAATCTTCAACTTAGTAATGATTTTTTCACAGAACAATAGAAAGATGCATAACACATGGCAGCTCAATGCACCATTTACGCTCATCCAACAACGCGGCGGGACTTAAGCGTTTTCCTAGTGTAACCAAATGTGCTTACCCTGGTATTGTCAACTTATCAAGTCTGAAAATATATAACGATTGTCAAGAAAACTGTTGTTGAAAAATATGATTTTTAGAAATACCCCAATCTCAATTCTCAATAATGATTATTTTTATCAAAGCAGAAATATCAAAATAGTTATTTTTATCTTTATCTGTTATGTAGATAATTTTAGCACTTTATCTTTTATCCTATCTAGATAACGTTTTGGTGAATTACTTTGTCTAGATAACAATAAATCATCTAGTCACAACACTTACAGACTCCACAGAAGTGGGGAAGAAAACTGGGTTTTTTTATTTCTAGCTTCCCCGATCTTTAATCACTCCGGCGCAAAACGTTCCTCCAATATTTGTTTTGTTAGTACTAATGTTCTCTTCGTCTGTGCCAGCGTTAGTGTCCGATAACTAGGAAAGTGCAGTAAAACCTTGACCTCAATAAATCTTTATATCGCTTTTCTCCCCAAGCAACATTTATTTTAACCATGGCCACTCTGGCCGCCTTCAGCTCCTGACTTTGTCAATAATGGGGGCCCGTAAGACGGAAAGCGTATGAATAGAGCTTAGTGCTATAGTTGGAATGGGTATTGTGGCCGCTTGGAACACAGCCCATCGTAATTGGCTCCCCAACTGTACCGCAGATAATAATAACAAACATAATATACCCTTATTGCAATGTTTTGCCATTAGACAATCGACCGGTCTCTTGTCTAGACTGTCAGTATAGATTAAGAGATAATTTACACGTGTGTGATAAGATAAAATTTTAAGCCAAAATATTTATGTCAGTGGTCCATTTTATTAGTAAACAGGGAACTGAAAGATTAGAAAATTCACGTGGCGTGTTTTGTAAAATTTGAATGGCGAAGCGCCCGTCTATGCAATAATAAAATGATGTTAAACAATCAGGACATTAAGATTTTAGACCGGCACAATCATATTATGCTTTTAAATGTAAACCCAGAGAGGAAAAAAAAAAACGCTTTTAGCGTATGTTTGAACATACATTGGTTTTTAAAAATCAATAAGTTTGCGAGGAAAATTACTAATGAGATGCAGTTAATTACTGAGATGGAGAATGTTTCATTGACGATGATAAACTACTGAAAGTGACTATCAATTCGCTAAAGCTAAAGCTATTCGCTAAACCACGACCTAAAAATAACGCGCCTAAACACCTTAACGCACAATAGGGAGTAAAATGTATCATTACATGTTTCAGGCAGAAGTGGTTAACAAATGATTGCCAGCGATTTCTCGAACACTGAAGTTGAGCAACATCGGGCGTGGTCAGGGGTGAGGGTGACCGCCGGCCCTGAAACACACGCTGGCTAGAGCAGACTAGGGTTCGAAAGCTTTGTGTGACGGCTTAGTTCTCCTTGACGTCGTCTGCTCGGCAGTCCGGGTTAGTGGAGGAACCTATATGACTGTCAAAGTTACACCGTCCTTTCGGATGGGACGTTAAGCCGTTGGTCCCCTTGGTACTTTTCGAAAGGAGTAGGCTACATGCCGGTACCGGGTTTCCCCTCCTCCCTTCTCTATTAAATTTGCACTAGTGGATTACATTATCCGTTGCAAATAGAGACTAAATAATAAATAAATAATGTCTGTTGCCGTTAAACGCCTACCGCCATACCGAGGTCGATACGATGAGGAAGATAGTAGCAATTTCCCAAAAACTGCACCAGATTATCGCGCTTTTCGACGTGATACTGAGGACCGGTTTTTGTTAGAAAAGCTGAGCCGAGAGGTGCACGACTACGAAAGAAACCAGTTTCTCGAGGTTTCATTCATCGTCGATTAGAAGTAGTGCGCGTCCATCAACCCAGTGTCGACACACGTGTATACCTATGTGCGCATTGTGTATTCATACGTGTAGGTTAATGTTATTGTCTCGAAACATCAGCTGGTACAGATTTTGTTTGACGGATTAGCGTGCAAACCACAGCCAGTCGATTGGGGTCAGTCTCTTGTTGGCGTTCTGATCAATGTGTTCCATTATCATGTTGCTCAACTCAACTCATTTATAAAATAATATAACAACAATATTAACGTCCAATAATGTTGGGGGTATGACCCCTTTGTAAGTGGGATACAAAGTATGGATTACATTTACAGTTTTATGTATCCTGATTTCAATAAATATGAAATAATAAATACGGTTTTTACTTCGAATCAAATAGATATCTGAGCATGATTTGAGCACGTATTTTTAAAATCATCGAATCGTTTACATCAGTTGAACAACACACAACAGAATCACAACAACAAAGGCTTTTTACCCTTGTCGAGGTCGCATCATGGGTTAAACACTTTTGTGTTTTCCGTAGTTATTGGATGAGCGTAGCGAGCGAAGCGAAGATTCCATTTCACTACACTGGAAAAAAAAAATCCGGAATGTTTTTTTTTCTTTTTTTTTTTTTTTTTCTTTTTTTTTTGTATTTTTGTCTGTTTGTTAGCACGATTCCGGCTAAACCGATACTCCGATTGCGATGAAATTTTATTGAGACCTTCGAAATCTCTGAACTTAGAACTGCCACGTTTTTGAGCACAATCGAAAAAAAAATTCCCATAAAAATCGCAATTTTACGATTTTTTTCGATTTTTAAAAAAATTCTTCGATTTATAATACCTACACGCTTTGTCCGATTGTAATGATTTTTTCACAGAACCTTTATTTTATGAATTTATATATTCGTGGAAAATTTAAGCGCAATCAAATAATTATTTCTCATAAAAATCGCAATTTTACGGGGTTTTTCTTTTTTAAAACAATTCTTTGACAAATAACACCTACATTCTTTATCCGATTGTAATGATTTTTTCACAGAACCTTAATTTTATGAATTCATATATTCGTGTAAAATTTGAGCACAATCAAATAATTATTTCTTATGGAAATCGAAATTTTACGATTTTTTTCTTTTTTAAAATTACGATTAATTAAAAAAATTAAAAATTAAAGTTTTTTTTTTATTTATTTTAATTAATTAAAAAAAATCTTCAACTTAGGGTGTGTCTGAAAATTATTCAAAGTCTAGGTCCAGGTCCAGGTCTAGGTCCAAATTCAAGTCCACGTCTAACAACGGTGTTAGGTACTAATTATCTGTCGATGGCGTGTAAAGTACTGTCTGAAAAGTCTAAGGACGTGTCTGAACTATGTTCTCAGTCTCAGTCTCATTCTCATTCTCAGTCTCATTCTCAATCTCGGTCTCATTACTAGAAGTGTAACTTTCGGTCGTTTCTTGGTGGGAGTATCAACAATGCTATCAACATCAAAACAAACAGACGAACAGCCGTGGAGTTGACACATGCAGGTGGCCGACTGATTGCGATCTTAACAGTACTTTAAAGTGTTTACATCACGTTTCCATATCAAATTTGACTCTGTGCTATTAATTTCTATATTATTTATTACATTTAATAATTTATTTGGTTACTCAACGTGATTTGGAAGTGTTTAAGTTTGATCGTCTCCCGAGGCCGCCATTTTTTAGTAATAAGAATGAAAACGAGTGTGGTTATTTCGTTACTTGGTTTCATTCCCGTTCTCAGTCTCGATCTGGACCCTTCGTACATTGCTTCTGACGTCACCGATTATTGATGACGTAAAACTGAGAATGAGAATGAGACTGAGCCACGTTTTTCAAGCAATCAGACACGTCCTTAGTCTAGGTCCATTCTTGGTCCAAGTCGACAAATAGATCGAGCAATCGAAAGTGTACACTCGTTTTAGGTCCGATTCAAAATGGCCGTCCGCGACAGCGAGAGAAACAATAAATGAATGCATTGTTAAATAAAGGTAAACATTTAAGTTTTGTTTGTTTTTATCACGTATTTAATTGGTTTTAGTAGATGTACAAATACTTTTAATAAACAAATACTTTACAAAGGACTCTCGAATGCACACCTAACCTAACTTTAGGTAGTGCTGACTTTTCCCAGCAGGTAGCTCTACTGTAGGCTAGTATAGCACTTTAACATTGAGTTGGACTTGGACCTACACCTGGACTTGGACCATAATTCAGACACACCCTTAGTAATGATTTTTTCACAGAACAGAAAATTCACATAACACATGGCAGCTCAATGCACCAATTACGCTCATCCAACAACGCGGCGGGACTTAAGCGTTTTCCTAGTCTATCTGCAGATTGTTGTTTATTTATTTTGTTGTATCCTTTCGTTAAATTTTCTCGGGAATGCGGTTCCCGCTGCACTTTCGCCCTATCTTGTCCATGTTATCTAATAACCTAATTATAATGCGTTGTACACTTTACACAATTTGTTTTATTAACCTTGCATTACTCGCGTGGGGTATATAATATTACCCCTGAGCTACAAAATCTTATGTTTCTCAGCCCTCTCCTTTTATGTATTCTCAAGTTACTTTATTTTTTATGTTTTTACAACTAAATGTTAGTAGGGGTTCTTAGTTTAAGCAGAATTTTATTGGATGAGCGAAGCGAAGACTTCAATTTCACTGACCCCCCAAAAAATTTAGCTCCAATGTTTTTTTGTTTTTTTTTTTTGTTTTTTTTTTGTCTGTATTTTTGTCTGTTTGTTAGCAGGATTCCGGGCAAACGGCATTAGCGATCTTGATGAAAATTTGACAGGACCTTCGAAATCTCTGAACTTAGAGGTGTATTGTTTTTGGGTACAATCGATGAAATATTTCTCATGAATATCGTACTTTTACGATTTTTTTCGATTTTTAGTGCCATATTTTCGTGTCATTTGGGCCAATTCTGACCAAACGGGTGGGGCTACAACGTTCATATTATATATGGACATTAAGGTTATGATAATGTAGTACCTTTTGAAAGAAAAAGTTGGAAAAATTAGCCAGAATTTATAGAAATAAAGCTTTTAATATAAGTTTTTTACGGTTTAGTGTGATATTTTCGTGCCATTTGGGCCGATTCTGACCAAACGGGTGGGGCTACAACGTTCATATCATATTATACCTAGGACATTAAGGTTATGGTGATGTAGTACCTGTTAAAAGAAAAAGTTTAAAAAGTTAGCCAGAATCTATAGAAATAAAGCTTTTAATATAAGTTTTTTACGGTAAATAATAACATTTGACAAGTAACAAAAGAAACTTGACAACAATCACCTACAAGGCGTTGGCAGTAAAGCAAAACACTAACAAAAGTAAAGATATCCCACGCAAACTAAAAACTTAAAAAAGCTCATCCATCAACGCGGCGGGACTTTAGCGTTTTCCTAGTTTATAATATTTATTTTTATACAGACTGAGATGGGAAGAAGTTATATATAGCAATGGATTTGAAAAGGAGAAATGCAGCTTGGGAAAGGATTAACCAGGAAAGATGTTGGGAAGAACGAAAAATATGGCAAAAACTGGTGGAGGTCCCTGAGGAAGAAAACAGTGAAGAGGAAGAAAGTGAAGTAGATGATGCAGAGGAAGAAAAAGATGATGTGGGAGAAGCGTCAGGCATGGCTAGCCGGCTTCGATAAACCCGGGGAGCCAAAAATGTGGTGGGAACCTCCCACCCCTACCCGACTTAGTTAAAAATAGGTCTCGATATTAATGAATTATTTATTTATTTATTTAATTAACAAAAACTAAAATATTAAAGTTGGTTTGGTGAAGTAAAAAAATAATAATTCAAAAATCAATTGGTAACAAAAATTGTTTTTAGCTACCTGTTATAACAATACAATATAAGTCAACAAATTTAAATTAAAAAAAAATCGTTTTAATAATTTTCATCAGGAGGACCTACTTCATAATTTCCTAGAGAATTGTGTAATGCGTCAATAAAATATCAATTTCATTCACAAACATTCCTTAATTGGTGTTTCTATATAGTATTTCTCGATTTGGATAGTCGGGAAACACTCCCGTAGGTGGAATTGTTAATATTTAATACAATAAAGAAATTTTAAAAAATCCATCACGATCGGGGTTCAAACTTTCCGGGTGGACGCCTTAGCCAACTAGACCACCGAGACGGTAACTATTTAACTTCTGTATTGTTATAAAAATCACACACTGAACTATGCCTCCTTTCTCAAGCATCCATGCCAACTTGAATGGATGGAACAATAAAGTATCGAAAAACTATTACTGTTGAATTGACCAAACATTATTTATGATGTCATTACCTTCCACACGTATGAGCTAGGGTATATTTATCGATTTAGATAGATCGGGAAACAATCCCGTAGGTGGAATTGTTAATATCTCGGGATGGAGTTTTTAATTTCTAGATTGTATTAAATATTAACAATTTAAATAGTAGTTAAGTACATTCCAATAAAGTAACATAATTAATGTGAACCCTACATCCAAACACCATCACAACTCCAAAATACAGGTATTTCAATTATGGGGCTATATATGTATACCCCACGCGAGTACTGGCGTTAAATAAAAACGCACACAAAAAAAATAAGCTTGCCTTTTTTAGAAGAGTGAGCGTAGCTACTGAGTTGCTGAAAAAAAAAGCCGAAATTCTAATTCGATTGCCGGTACCAGTTTACTGAGAACTGTTAACAAAATCAGCAAAGCAGTTACGATTCAACCTAAAAGAAATAATCTATTGAAAGTAGGCAGAAAATTTTTAATATTAAATTTAAGGAAATCATTTTCATCGAATCATGTTTTGAATGTCAGGCTGTGATTGTATGCAGTGATCAAGGTGTACCGAATCTTGCACGCTCAAGATTCCCCAAAATTCCGCTGGGAGATTGAGTAAACGTTGCAATCTTTACACGTATTTCGTTCTGGTATAGTGTGTTTTGCAATGTATTGTATGCATTTCAAAACATGTTCTGTAATTTCTTTAATACGATCCAGAAATTACGAAAATAAAATATCTATCCCGACCGTTGTTTGAACCCGGGTCTCCCACGTTCCGGCTATAGAGGTGAAGCGCCAAAGTCGTTGTTAGACGAGTAAGCGAGTCTTGTGTTGAGTACTCGGGAACATTTGCATTTAAGTTGATTCATTTATAAAGTATAAATGATAGGGTTTTGAGTTTATAGTAGATAGGACGCGTCAACTGTAAGGCTATAATGCGCCACTCTTATCTATAATAGGCTATCGGGAGTAAAGACTCATGCTGGATCTAGCCTTAGTTAAGTGGAGGAAAGGGAATATTACCGGGTACTCAACACATGGCTCGCTCACTCGTCTAACAACGACTTTGGCGTTTTTCTAGTGAATATTCCTTATTACAACGGTCAAAAATTATGTTCGTAAAAAAAAAGATTTAACTTATTTAAGGATAGCGAAAATACCATGAGGGCATAGATACAATGTCTTGCTACAATTAAGAATTTACCAAAGTCTGCCGGTTCCAATATATTGGCGATCAGATCTTGGCACTCTTTCGGTTAAGAATGGCCAACTTTTCACCACTTGTAAACTGTGTTGTGGGTGTTAAAGGTTTTGAAGTTTGTTTTTGTTTAAAATAGCGACGTTAAAGGTTTTGAAGGTATTTTTTGTTTTTAGGATTTTTTCATTATGTTTTGTACTTACAGTGAGTGTACGGCTCGGTGGCAGTGTCGCAGTTTCTCTAGCATGGGACCTAAGCGCGTCACTCCTCGCTACTTATAACTTACTTATTTTTTATAAAACCAGGCGCATGAAATGAAACTTGCGATTGCATTTTTCATTTACATACAACTAGAAAATATAAATAATAATATCATTTACAGTGGGTTTGGCGATCGTTTTTGAAAAACATTGGTGGAAAAGTTGGCTGCATTCTAACCGAAAGTAGTACGTCCAGATGTTCTTGGACGATGTGTTATAAGCCCGGATATTTCTTTTTTTGTAGTTAATATTTCGATTGCTATATCGTAATTCGTAAGTCCATAGCGTAAGCTCTATACTTCATATGGGGAGTATCCATATCCTGTTATTCATGTAGACTGATGATGGATATGGATACCACATGATTCAGTTCTATATATCTGAGCCATACGCCTATCGGAACCCGCTGGCGCGTACTATACACCCAAGCAAACTATTGTATTTATGAACATAAATTGAGCTTTCCCCTTATCGCACAAATTGCATAAGTCTATACAGTGCGGGTAAGTCATGCACGAAAACCTATTTTTAAAGGCTGATGCTCGATAGAAAGTCAACAGTGAAGTACAATACACACAATAAGTATGCGTATATAAGGTTGTATTACAGAGAAAATCCTTACTTTTTTTTGTGGAGATCCGACTATTTTATTCTTCTAAACTTATTTTGTTTATGCTCTTGCACAGTGTTTTTTAATAGAAGAAAGGTGATAGTCCGCGTGCAGTGTATGCGTTTGTAGAATGTTTAGTGTGCATTTGAATCAATAGGCACCTGCGTCTGACGTCCTAATCACTTTGACCGAACACGAACCCCTATCTAACCCTATAAACTCTAAGGGCAGTCCATGGAGAAATATTGGTAAACTATGCATTTTCTATGAACGATTGAACTGTTTGAGTTTGAGCGTTTAACATATTGTCGATAATAAAGCTACTATCACGAGTCCCGGCAGTATAGTGACTGTGATACTATAATGTGTAGTAAACAGCCACTCACTGACTAATTACGTGTTGTCAATACGATGTGTAGAGATGGTAGAGTTTAAGAGAGAGTGCACGAGTCCCGGCAAGTATAGTGACCTGTGTACGATATGTGTAGAAATAGCCACTTCACTGACCGATCCGTGTTGTCATACACGATGTGGTGAAAGCGAAAAAGATGTAATGTAAGAAGAGAGCACGAGTCCGCGCAGTATAGTGGACTGTGTACTATAATGTTAGGAACATCCACACTGAACGATTCGTGTTGTCTATGATGATGTGTGGTAGGATGTAAGACGAAGAGCGCACGATTCCGGACTAAGGTATAAGAATAGACTGTGTAGATAATGTTAGGAAATATCCAATCCTTGACCCGATTACTGTTTCAAATACGAGGGTGGTGAGAGGTAGAGTAATGAAGAAGAAGGCACGAGTCCCGGTCATAGTTTAGTGACTCGTGTACGATATGTGTAGGACTGCCACTCACTGCCCACCGACTTAGTGTTGTCAATACGATAGTGGTAGAAGATTAGAGTAGAATGAGAGAACGAGTCCGGCAAGTATAGTGACTGTGGTGTACGATAATGTGTAGGGTACAATGCCCTCACATGACACGATTACGTATTGTCAATACGATGTGGTAGAGATGTCAGAGTAGACAGAGGAGGCAGCACCGAGTCCGGCACGTGACCGTTACCTGTTGTACTATAATGTGTAGAAATAGCACACCTGACAGAATTACGTGTTGTCACACACGATTGGATAAGAATGTAGAGTAAGAATGAGAGCACGAGTCCCGCAAGTATAAGTGACTGAGTGTACGATAATGTGTAGAACATCCCTCACTGACACGATTACGTGTGTCAATACGATAGTTTGAGATCGTATAGTAAAGAAGATGCACATTCCCGGCCAAGCCATAGTGACGGTGTCGATAATGGTGTAAGGAAATAAGCCGACTCCTGACACGATTACGTGTTTCCAATACGATAGTGGCTAAGTGTGAGTAAGGAAGTAAGCACGTAGTCCCGGCAGTATAGTGACTGTGTACGAAAAAAAATATGTGTGGCAACCGCCACTCACTGACACGATTACGTGTTGTCGCTACGATGTTGGTAGATGATTGTCAGCGTAAGAAGTAGAGCACCGAGTCCCGCAAGTATAGTGACTTGTGTACGATAGAGTGTGATAGGAATAGAGCACACTCAATCTGACACGATTACGTGTGATCTCAATACGATGTTGTAGAGATGGTTGAGTATAATGAAGGGAGACACCACGAGTCCCGGCAGTATAGTGATGTGTACGATAATGTGTAGGAAATAGCCGACTCACTGCGACGATTACGTGGTTGTCATTACGATGTGGTGCTCGATTAGAGTAGAAGGAGCACGAGTCCCGGCGACAGCTAAAGTGAATAGTGTAATATAATGTGTAGAAACAGCCACTCACTGACACCGATTACGTGTTTTGTCCCAATACGGATTGTAGAGATCTAGAGTGTAAAAGCACGAGTCCCGGCTAAGTAATATTGACTGTGTACGATAATGTGTAGGAACCCGCCCTCCTGACCACGATTTACGTGTTGTCAATGACACGATTGTAAGAGATTGAGTACAGGGGGGAAGACATATACAGGCGGAGTCCCCGGGCAATATATGTTACTGTGTACGTAATGTGTAGGGAAATAGCCACTCACTGCGACGATTATTAGATTGTCCGAGATACGATTGGTAGAGCGTAGCGTAAAGAAGAGAGGCACGAAGTCCCCGGCAGTATAGTGACTGTGTTACGATAGATAGTTATGAGAAATATAGCCACTCACTGACTACATTCTTGTTGTCACATACGATGTGTTTAGAGATGTAGTGTAAGAATAGAAGGAGAGCAGAGTTCCGCGTGCAAGTTTAGTGACTGTGTACATCATGTGTGGAACAAACTAAAACCACTCACTGACACGATTATATACGTGGTTGTCAATACGATGTGGTAGAGATGTATAGTAAGAAGAGAGCACGAGTCCCGGCAGTAACATAGGTGCTGTTGTTGGAGGCCGGATAATGTGTAGGACATAGCGCACTTTCACTGACTACGATTATTAGTTGTCATAAATACGAATTGGTAGAGATGTAGAGTAGGGAAGAAGTGCACGAGTCCCAAGTGATAGTGACTGTGGTACGATAATGTGTAGAAACAGACACTCCTGCACGATACGTGTGGTCATACGAGGGTGGTAGAGATTAGAGTAAAGAAGTGAGAGCACGAGTCCTCCTGGCAAAGTATGTGACTTTGTAGCGATTAATGTGATAGGCAACAGCCACTCACTGACACGATTACTGATTTGTCAATAACTATGTGGTCAGAGGATGTAGATAGAAGAGAGCACGGTCCTCGGCAATATAGTGACTGTGTAACGTAAATGTGTATGAATAGCACTCACTGAACAACTGATTAACGTTTGTTCATACGATGTGGTAGAGAGCGTAATAGTAAGAAGAGAGCCACGAGTCCCGGCAGTATACGTGACTGTGTAGCGATAATGTTTAGGAATTAGCCACTCACTGTACCGATTACTGTTGTGTCAATACGATGTGGTAGAGATGTACAGAGTGTAAGAGATAGGGTCAAGTCATCCGCAGTATGTGACTGTGTCGATAATGTGTAGAACAGCCATCACTGACAAGATTACGTGTTGGTCAATGACGAATAGTGGGTAATAGATGTAATACGAGAAACAACGAGTCCGGCAAGTATAGTGAGGTGTGTACGATAATGTGGTAGAAAATAGCACTCATGACACGATTACCGTGTTTGTATACGATGTTGGTAGTAGGATGTAGAGTATAAGAAGCCGATCCCGGCAAGTAAGTAGTGGACTGTGTGAACGAATAATGTGTAGAAAATACCACAGTTCACTTGACAGCGTTACGTGTTGTGCAATCGATGTGGTAGAGTGTGTGTAATTAAAATGAGAGCACGGACGTACGCTGGCGAGAGCATGTGACTGTGTCGATTGTGTAGGAATAGCCGATCACTGCACGATTACGTGATTGTCAATGACGATTGTGGTAGAGATGTAGAGTACAAGCTGAGTCACGATCCCGGCCAAGTTTAGTGACTGGTAACTGTAATTGTGTAGAAATAGCCACTCCTGACACGATTACGTGTTGTTCAATAACATTTGGTTAGAAGATGTAGATTAGAGGAGAGAGCAGCGGTCCCCGGCAAGCATAGTGACTAGTGTACGATAATGTGTTAGTGAAACAGCCACTCAAGACACGATTACGTGGTGTCGATACGATGTGGTTCGAGATGTATCGGTAAGAAGAGAGCGCGGAGTCCCTCCGGCAAGTATATGACTGTGTCGATAAAAAGAAAATGATAGATCTAGAAATAGCCACTCACTTGCCACGATTACGTGATTGTCAATACGATTTGGTAGACAGATGTAGAGTACAAGAAGCAGAGCCGAGTCCCCCGGCAATTTAGTGACTGTGTAGGCTAATGTGTAGGAACAGCCACTCACTGACTACGATTACGTGTTTGTCCAATACGAGTGGTAGAGATGTATAGTAATAAGAGAGCCGGTTCGGCAATATGTGACTGTGTACGATATGTGTAGGAAACAGCCACTACTGTTCACGGATTACGTTGTTGTCAATACGATTGTAGAGATGTTCGAGTAGAAGAGAGCACGAAGTCCCGGCAATATAGTGATTTTGTTTTTTTACTGTGTACGATAAATGTGTAGGAATAGCCACATCACTGACACGATTAACGTTTGTCATACGATTGGTAAGGAATTTAAGTAAGAAGATAGCACGATCGTCCGGCAGTAATAGTGACTGTGTAACGATAATTTGTAGGAAATAGCCCTCACTGACGACATTAACGTGTTGTGCAATACGATTTGGTAGACGATGTAATGAGAGGTAAGGAAGAAGGAGCACGAGTCCCGGGCAGTCTAGTTCTGATTCCGATAATGTGTAGGAACGGCCACTCACTACACGATTACGTGTTGTCAATACGATGTGGTGTGTGAGATGTAGAGTAAGAAGAGAGATTCTGAGGCCGCAAGTATATTGGCTGGGTGTACGATATGTAGTAGGGAAATAGCCATCCACTGACAACGATTACGTGTTGTCAATACGATTGGTAGAGTGTATCGTAGGTGTAGAGAGCACGAGTCCCGGCAAGCTGTGACTGTAGTAACGAAGATAAAAAAGAGAAAAAAAAAGAAAAAAAATAATGTGTTCGCGAATAGCCACTCACGTGACACGATTACGTGTTGTCACTACATGTGGTAGAGTGTGAGTAAGAAGTATAGCACGAGTCCCGGCAAGTCTAGTGACTGTTGTACGATAATGTTGTAGGAAATAGCCACTCACTGACACGGTGCAGGATTACCTGTTAGTCATACGATGTGGTCGAGATTAGACGTAAGTGAGAGAGGCATCGAGTCCCGTCCGCATAGTGAATGTGTACGTTATGTGTAGGAAATGCCACATCACTGACACGATTACGTGTTGTCAATACGATGTGGTCGACGATGTAGAGTAAGAAGAGTAGTCCGAGTCCCGCAAGTTACTAGTGCCTGTGTACGATACTGTGTGAATTAGCCACTCACATGACACTATTACGTTTTTGTCAATGATGTTGTATATAGCATTTAACGCAGTATGAAGAGAGCACGGTCCCGGCAGTATAGTGACTGTGTACGATAATGTGTAGGAAATAGCTCACTCACTGACAAGATTACGTGTTGTCAATACGTTTTGTAGAGAATGTAGAGTAAGAAGAGAGCACAGAGCTCCCGCAGGCAATAGTGACTGTTGTACGATACTGTGTTAGAAACAAGCCACTCACTGACACGGATTACGGTTGTGTCATACACGTATGGTGTTAGAGATGTGATGAGAAAGAGATTCACGATTCCCGCAAAGTTTTAGTGCTGTGTCGATATGTGACCCAGCGGAACACATACGTGCGCGGAGCCGCGTTGTGCCGACGTTTTTCGGTTGGTCGGCCAACCGTTTTATTTTCTACGCCGAAACTACGTAGTTATGTCCGTTACCGGGCCAACTAAGTTTTCGACGTAGTATATCCGAACTGTCGGGGTCCGCCCGACCAAATCCAACCTTGTTTTCTATCGGTGGCCAACGTTTTTGTTTTGGGGGGGGAAGCAGACTTCAACTCAACGTTAGTATTTTGGTTGGTTGACCTAATCTTGTACCCACGTAGGATTTTGGTTTTTTGGTCCGCCAAAGTCTGCGTCGTTTTAATTGTTGGTACCCGACGTAACCTATACCTGCACGTTTTGGTTTTGGTTGGGAAGCCGACTTCAAATAAACGTAGGGTTGGTTGGTTGACTTACTTGTACCAACGTAGGATTTTGGTTTGGTGGCCGAACCAAAGTTCCGCGTTTTATTTGTTGTACCCGACGTGTATATACAACGTTTTGTTTTGGGTTGATAGCCGACTCTCAAATCACGTAGGGTTTTGGTTTGGTTGACTCCTTGTTACCAACGTAGTGATTTTTTGTTTTGTCTGCTCGTGACCAAAATCCGTTCGTTTTTGATTTAGTTGGTATCACGACGGTTTGCCTAAAGAAACGTTTTGTTTTGGTTTGCAAACCGACTCAAAATCCTACGTAGGGTTTTGGTTTGGTTGACGACTTTTACCACGACGTATGATTTTTGTTTGTGGCCGCCAAATTCCGTCGTTTTTATTTAGTGGTATCCCCGGATCGTATATCCACGTTTTTTGTTGTTTTGGTTGGAAGACGACTTAAAATCTACGTAGGGTTTTTAGGATGGTTGACTTACTTTTACCCGACGATAGGATTTTGGTTTGTTGGCCGACCAACAGTCGCGCGTTTTTATTTAGTTGGTATCTATAAAGCGACGTATATCCAACTTTAGTTTTGGTTGGGACAACCGACATCAAAATCTACGGTGATTTTGTAGGTTTGACTACTTTATCCACTTAGGATTTTGTTTGTGGCCGACCAAGCCCTTCGTGTTTATTTAACGTTTGGCATATACCAACGATTGCAGCTTTTGTTTTGTGTTAAAAGCCAGCTAAAGATTCATCGCTGTTTTTTTGTTTGGTCGACAAAATAAAGTTTCGAACGTTGACACTTTTGGTTTGGTGCCGAACTAACTGCACCTTGTATTTGGTATGTATTCTTATGAAATATAACATTGGGTTGTGGTTGATTGACTTTGTATTCCAATACTTCGGATTTTATTTGTCAGCCGCCATAAGACCAGTTCATATTAAAAAAAATAAAACTCCACAACGTTTTTGTTAGTTACTCCAATAACATCCACGTTTAGTTTTAATTAGTGGCGACTAAGTCTCAACTTTGGTTTGATCGTTGCATATTAATCCAAAAGTTGGTATTTATGTTGTTTGTCACTTACACTAATGTCCAACATTCGTTTATTGGGTGACTGCACACCATACCAAACGTGTTTGTACAAAAATATATATTAAATTGTGCTAGAGAGAGAGATTAAAGTGTTCAATTTTATTTTTGGACGGATACAGGGAAAGCATACAATTACAATTCTATTACAGCAATTTTAATAACTTACAAAAATGATTCATCTTACAAATAATGTCAGATTAAGAATGTCACAAACATAAGCTATAAACAGTCCCATTGTTCGTAGCTTGTCATATTAAGGCTAGAATGCTCGTTCACAACATAGTAATTCTAATCACCATGTTAGCTTATTTGTAGGTCGTAACTCGTGAACCCCTAATTCGGTAGCTCCGTGGAATCGTACTCTCACACCGTCAATCGGACTGAAAGTTTTAGATGTACGTGGGCATTGATTGGTAGAGTAGGAGGTTGGTAGGTAAAAGATGGTGTCTGGCTGGTAGGGAACGCCGTGAATTGAGACTACCAGTGGGAGTTGTAAGGGTAGCGGTTATCCAACCAAGAAAGTAGGTAGGAAGTTGGTATGACTGTTGTGACACCCTAGGACACAGTGTTATCTATTAGTTTGTTATGGTAAGGTAGGAACTTAAGTAGGTTTAAATTGTAGGAGATGAAGGTAGGTTAGGGAGTTTCTAGATTTGTAGTTACAATTGAGGAAAGTTGGTTTCGTTAGTAGGTAGTTCAGGTAAGGAAGTACTTAGTAAAGAAGTAGGTGGTGGACTCTTTGTAAGCTTAGGTAGGTTATGTAGGGGGGAGTGTATGTAGGTTAGGTAGGGTAGGTAGGTAGGTAGGTAGGTAGGTAGAGGAGGTAGGTAGGTCGGTAGGCAGGTAGGTAGGTAGTTAGGTAGGTATAAACAACGTTAGTAAGGCAAAGGAATACAACAGTTAGGTTGTACAAAGCGTAGGTAAACGTAAGCAGGCTTTAGATAGCTAGGAGTATAGGAAGGCAGGTAGTGGTATCCGAAAGATAATGTGGCTACTTAAACATTTTCGCATACATGCAGAGATTGCAGACGCCGTGGCCTTCAGTTCAATTAAACCTTCATTATTTTGCTGCTGTGGCGAAATAAGCACCTTCACGGTCGGAATATTTTGGATTGGTTGTACCACTTCGAAATATGGACAACCTCATCTCGTAAATACGACACACGCCTCCTTTTCCAGTGATCTGCAAGTGCTGAATATAAGATTTGGTTATTCAGTTTTTTGTATAACTTAACACGACTATTCTAACAATCAAACAATTCAGATGAACTGGTATTTGGGTATCTTAGAGGGAAAGAAATGTAAGAAATTGTGAACGATTTGGGCACAATTACAATTTTGGGCTGATTTGAAGTTTTATTAAGGTACCTCAGCAGTGACTAGTAATTTGGAACTTAGGCGTACATAATTGTCCAAAAAAAAAAATAATGCAGGCCAAAAATTCTATTTGGGCTTTGACAAATCCTTAATCATTAAAATTACAATTTGTTTTTACTTTTTAATTTTAGAAAAAGTGTTATGTTGAGCCCTTTTTTCGCTTCGATGAAACGGTCTAAAATGTTAATTAGCGGTGGTCCTGAATGGTACAACGTTCGTCACTTAGTGACGCTCGGTAGAACTACGTCCAGAGATATACACACACATACTGACGCGATGGTGAGGTGTTTTTTTTTTGGTGGGCCCTTGACTAGCTGACGTCTCTGTGATTTGCCACGTGCGTGATTCATCTAAATAAATTAGTACAGTTATGTCTGAGAATATTATTTGTAACATGGAAGAATTATAAATTAGTTTTTGTTGTCTGTACATAGTTAATGCCCTGTAACACTTTTTATTTTTACAACGAAAGTTGAAATTATCGCATCGAATTTCTTAATAATAGAATCGTGCGAAGTTTGCAAGCATACTAAATCTTTGGGGTTCTTTGGGATACCCTATTATTCTTATTCTTTTGTGAGTTCTATATAGAGAACCAAAATTAGTCATTAATAATATGTGTAAATGACAGTATGTTTTGTTTGTTCTTTTAAAGAAATAATTGCTGTATTGATCATTCTAACGCTATCTCAGTAAAAACTTGAATATTGCATGATTAAAAGTCCAGAGCAAGAGGAGTATGCCTGTCGTATTTATATCATATTTACATCCAATCAAGCAAACAGTTTATTCACTATTTTTGATACGGTACAGTGACACCGATATTATAAATTACTATTGTGATCTTATGATTTGGCAACATACTCTATCGTATGCCTAGTGATTTTAAGCTTTATAGTGGAAGTTTTTCAGCATAGATGTTATGTCCTTGAAATGCATCAGATCCATCACTAATGGAAATAAATTGCTCAGGTCGTTACAACATCGTCCAGTCGTCATCTGGGAATCAGTTGTCTGAAACTAAATCTTGCAATGGGAGGAATCTTTCTCTTATCACCATGCTCGTAAAGCCAATAATACTACTAACGTCCATTGTGAAGGTCGCCTCCCAGGCAGCTGGAGGTTGGGTGGCAGTCCGGTCTTTCAAACCCCTCTTGACGTAGTTTTTAATTCGTGTCTGGCTTCAAGAATAATTAATTCTGCTTGCATAGCGTAACATTCCTTTACTTATTTGTATTGTAGTTTTTTTGTATATTTGAGGGAGTAGAACTGTTTTGGTGTTCAGCTCGGTGTCCTTGCCCTGCGCCATATCATAATTAATTCCAAATGACTTCATACGATCTGAATAAAACTTTGTAGGTACCTGTTTATTTGATAATATTGACATGATCCATATCAGAACGTTGAATATAACAATAATATATCATAACTTAGTACATGAAAATGCGCAATTTATTTGGATATTTTTTAACATTTTGGTGAATTCTAAAATGCAAGATATTGCATTTATATCTTTTTTTTGGTGCTTCCCTAATTAATTTTTACACAATTATGTTTCAATTTTTAACGAGTATGTAACTAAAAAGGTCGATGAGAAATTTGAACCTGGTAAAATAGCCCAAGTTTACATGAACACGTACGAGAGTCTTCGTGACTTTCGAGTTTATTTTTATTTTCCAATGTAACAGTTCACACTTTTTTCAGTAGACATCTTGTAATAGACAAGATATCATGACATCTTTGATGATGAGTGTGTGAGGCAGAACTATTACGCCTTAAAAGGAACAGTAAACATAAATTCGACCATAACAGTAACAAAAAATCATAACAGTTGACGAAGAAGCCTGGTTAATATGCCTTGGTTAACGTAGTATGATTTGTATTTTTTCTATATCCATGTCATAAGTTACGCTCAATAATACATTATTACTTAATCATTGCAAATGCAACACTAACCATAGCACGTTTATTGAGCTATGTATCGAATATGAACTGTATATTTATTATTTTGGTTCCGAGAGACATTAATATTTTACTTGTGATGTCAGTTTATTATAACGATTTGATGTGGGGTTTTCCCTACAACAATACTGGATTACTCCTAGCCCTATCGATATGTATGGTCCAAATTGAGTCTCTATTTTACGCGTTAACAAAACAATATTAACAAATTGGAAGGACTATAGTTCAATAAAAATATAAAAATCATTCTTGTCATCTGAGTAACGTTTCCAAATTCGTACAAAACACACTAAGGCCTATGAAATACGGATGTGCTAGTATTATGTTAACGTTCTAAAAAAATTATCCGGTACTTCTACAAATTAATTAAGTACGAGACAGACTCGATTGTTTATCGGTCGTTTTTGACTCTTTTGGACATGCAGAAGGAATGAATGTGTTAACCACATTTAACGACAATAATATGGACTGGGTTTATGATATCTTCCCCAATAGTCACTTTCACTTGTGTGCTGGGTCTATGAAGATATCATCGACCCAGTCACAGAGGAGATGTTCGGTTCAGAGTAACAATGTCTGGGGTGGGAAGACTACGAAATCATGTGATAGAGTTGTCTAGCAATGTACATACCAGTGACAGTGAATTAAGGAAGCTTATTTAGAATAACCAATCAAAAAAACATTAATGTAACAGTGAAAAACAATTACAAAGAAACAAGAGTTAATTCTAATTTCATATTATCATGTTCACGGTCCCTGAGAAGAAAACCAAGATGGTCGCTTCGAACGTTTTGACAATAAGAATATCATGTGTTGCCACCGCTACAAAAACAACCCGTATACATAAAAATATCATCAATGGGTAGTCAGACATTTAAAAGTGTTATTACCCAATATATTATTACTGCCACCCTTTGAGCGGTAAAGTCTAAATAACTTAAAAAAATTTAGTGTTATTTTAAGATACCTTCAAAACTATTCGATATCGTATCTAACACATTAATAACGATAGTTATTTCGAGTATGGCCGACGGTACTTTAAGATATTGAGGTCAATAATAATTCTTCTTTATTTAATTATTTAATTATGTATTGAAATGAATATGCTGAAATCTATTACTTAGATCCTTTCTTTATCTTAGTTAATGGTGTCAAATATCAGCTTTACTTGATGATTTTATATGAAAAAAACGTCTAGATGCGATGTAATCGATAGTGGCATGGGGCAAGTGGGGAAGTGGGAGGCATTTGCTGCCACCTTACAAAGACTGAACACAGACTTTCCTACTAACCTTTTCACTGAGGCTATGCCACCGATATCCTTCTTTATTTAAAAAGTGCAAAACATATCCAAACTACTTAATTTTGTTTCTTAATGCAAGTTGTCTAATTCTCTTAATATATTTACCAGCAAAGAAATTCGTGCCATGGACAAACACCATGATTTCATAAATTAATGTGTAGAACACAGGACCCTTCAACTCAGAAAACTTCCTGCTTAAACCTAAGACGTCCCTTCCCGCCTTGGATATTGAACTATTATCAGTGGCGCCAATGTCCTACCGGTGATTGAACAATGATCAATTCCTTCCATACCCTTCAGGTGAATTTGTATGCACCTATGTGCGTGTTTTGCTACCCGTGATATTAAAGTTTGTTTGAGGGCAGATTCGGACCCCACGGCACTATATCAAATAATCTGTGCGTTATCGTTGTTTTATTTATCTTATTTTTTATCGTTAATTAATATTATTTTATTTATTGAAAGCCTATTTACATTTAATTGAGCATAAAAAGGATGCAAAAAGCGGGCCATTTATAGGTTTATTCAATAAGTTCAATATAGCTTATATAATTCTATAATAATGTCATTTCGTTTGAATAATCTACTTTTAGTGGGAGAGCCTGCCCATGGTTGAAAATTCCATGCCCTCTTCCGGTGTCCTAACTACTATCTTTTATAGGTTGCGGGATAGACAATTCTCTGAAGGGATGTCCGATGGGTGTTTAAAGAAGGCACTCCAATCCCTTGCATTCGTTGCATTAACACTGAGGAAAGTCCTCGGACAAACATTCATCAGGATTGCCGGTCTCGAACGGGATTTGAATCCGGGACCTCCCGCATCGAGTCGCGCCGCTTTAACGCTCGAGCCAACACTGTCGTGCATCATTGCATCGTACTCCAATTCATGTATGAACTTGTCGTTTGAAATAATTACAGTAGCACAGTATTTTCTATAACACTAAAGAAAAACAGTAATGTGAGAATGAGTTTTTATGAGAAATGTAAACGAGATTACACAATCACAAATCATTAGACTATTTGTCACTGTTTGCTTGGATTGAAGGCCGAGCGAGCGTAGCGAGCGGACAAGCGGAAGAACTTTGCATTATGCACTGACCCCCAAAACAATTTAGCTCGGGGGTGTTATTGTTTTTTTTTTTTTTGTTTTTTTTTTTTTTTTGTTTTTTTTGATTGTTTTCCGTCCGTTTGGGTCGCGTCGATTCCTGTCAAACCGGCATAACGCGATCTTGATGATAATTTGACCGACCTTCGTTTTTTTTTCTCTGAACTTTAGAGGTGTATTGTTTTTGGGTACAATCAAAGAAATATTTCTCATAAATATCGTACTTTTAACATTTTATTTCGATTTTTATGAGATATTTTCTGAGCATTTGGCCGATTCTGGACACAACTGCGTGGGCTAGACGTTCATATTTACATGGATATTAAGATTATGGTGATGTAGTACATTTTGAAAGTAAAAAGTTGAAAAGTTGAGCTATAACTCTATAGAAATAAAGGTTTTAATATTGTTTTTCAATTTTTAGTGCGATATTTGTTCGTCACATTTGGCCGGATATGACCGAGAACGGGTAGGGCTACAACAGTTCAGATTTCACATGGACATTAAGGTTATGGTGATGTGGGTTACGATTTTGGAAAGAAAAGATGAATAAAATTAGTCAGAATCTACAGAAATAAAGGTTTTAATATGCGTTTTTTGAAGTTTATAATTACCAATTAACAATAACAATAGAAACTGTGTGCACCTCAACCTCCACAATGCAGTTCAAAAGCACTTGCAAGGAAAAGTGCAAACAACCGCCAAACGCAAAAAAACCGCTCATCGCATCAACTGCGGCGGGAAACTTTAGCGTTTTTCCCTAGTTTATTAAATGTGACTATCAGTGGTTATTTATAAAGACTGTGCTGTAAAGTGGGCGAATATCCATCTGTCTTTAAATAAAGAAATAAGTTATAACAGTGACCAAACGTCTTATGATTTGTCATGTGTAAACTTTACTTACGACCTGTTATATAGTTTTCATCAATATTTTTAATTGTAAACGAGATGTTTTACAGGCCCATGTTAAACCTGTAACAACCTTGTTTTACCTATGCGGTCCTACATAGCAAATATCTAAAGAAAAAAAAGAGAAAAAATAGATTACTATACTACTAATGTAAGTATTTGGCAAAATGCGATGAATATCAAGTGTTAATATCAATAGCCACGGAAAACGCAGATTATTTCATTTTCAACACCATTTATTACGCTTATAACGGTATAAATTAACATGTGACTATTTAGATTTAATTGTACAAAGTTTTCACTACCATCTTCAACTTCCCCACTTGGCTCATTCTAAAATTCAAGCTTATTTTGTTGTTTCCGCACTGCAAAATAAACTTTGTCGTTGGGGTATTGAATTTGTCCTTTGTCTCACGATGGACGAGTTTCAAAATCTCATTTGGGGATTATTTTTATTCAGTGCAACAGATATTTTCGTACTTTTCAAACTACGCCAACATTGTTTCTAGTTAGTTCTCACTGTGATGTCCTGGCAGTTTTTTAATAGGGTTTTATTATGTTGATGAGGGAAAGAAGATTTCATGTTACACTGAACCCACACAGAACAATTAGCTCGGGTGTTTCTTTCTTTTTTCTGTCTGTTTTGTTAGCGCTCGTACGAGCAAACCTGCATACATCGAATGCGATATTGATGAACAGGAGGGCGAAATCTCTGAACTTATGACCTGCACTCGTTTTTGTGGTACAGTCGAAGAAATAGTTTCTCATGGAATATCGTCTCTTACGAATTCTTTCGATTTTAAATTGCGAACTATTTTCCGTGTATTTGTCCGATCTGACCAACGGTGGGGCGGGGGCTACAACGTTTCATATTTCACAGGACATTAAGGTTATGGGTGATGTAATCTTGCTTTTTTAAGCAAAATAGTTTGTAAAGGTTACTGGAATCCATGAAATAAAGGGTTTAATATGAGTTGTTTTGAGGGTGTACATATTAACACAGTACATTGACACCGTTGACCAACAATCACCCCAACACGCGTTGATGGAGACAAATCTTTCTTCGGGCCCCCAGAGATATTTGGGGGGGGGGGTTGGGATCATTATAGTTAATTTTTAATACCATAGCATTATACTTCTTTATAACAATACCGAAGATTAAACAACAAATTTTTTGCAATTGACTTAAAGTAAAGAAATCCCAAGCATAACTAAAACTTACAAAAAAGTGCTTCATCCCTTCAACGCGACTGTAGAAAAGCGTTCTCGCGAAGCGGTGGTACTTTTAACGTGTTAAATATGCCGGTTACTTTAACGGCGTAATATGCCGTTAATTGTAAATCACCATTATATAACAAAGATACTATCCTCGTAATGGCCAGGATTGGTTTTATTATGTTTTAGCCCCTATGGTCCCACAAAGTATTTTTAAATATCGACGATACTTTATCTATTTTGCTATGTGAAAAGGGCTATCACGAACAATAGGTTATTAAGTTTCAGTCAGTGGTGGAAACAGAACATAACATGTTTGATTTTCCCTCCATGTATTTTATAATTATACGATCCCGGGCATTTCTCGAGGCGCTTGACGTCCCGCATGCAGACTCTTTCCTTATCACTAATATCAAAAGTAGGCCTAAGTGTAATGGATTTCTGCGAAAGATTAAAATAATAAATGTAATAACTTTGTTTTAGTCCTAAATATTGTATTTATGATATTGAACCTAGCTTGTTATAATAATCACTCAGCAATTTACATACTGAATATGTACGTGTCCATTACCTCATATATCAGGAACGTGTAATAGCATTTTAAAGTGTCATTTTACAGGCGTTGGATTTGTAGCCAATATTTTTGGCCTACCTTCAAAAACTTGTCCTTTGAAGTTTTCTAATATTTTTATAATTTGAACTTATGTTAATTAGTTTGTAAATAATACAACTTAATTAAAATTTTGACATAAATACCTATAATAAACAAATATAGTAACAAACTATGTTTAAGAATGACATTGACTGGAAAACCTTGGTTTTAAGTGAAAATATAGTGCTTTGAAGCATTTATTCATAAAACGCTATGCTTCACGTACCCTCCACTAATAATATTAAACATGATCATGATTACGCATTAACTGTGATGATCCCTGTGCCGTTATGCTAGTCATTTTCAAATGTTTGCCCCAATTGTTTGGAAATCCGTTTTTGTCGTAAATATTGTTGAATAGTATCAAATTTAACTATCCTCACTTTGCTTTTGCCTCCCTTTATAGTAAAAACCTTGCGGTTCTTATGTCCGATATCAGGTAACGCATTTTCATTCCAAATCGGAAATCATATCTAGTATCAGGCGTGATACGATCGGAATAATAATTATTTTTTTCGGCATCCTTAAATAATAATAAGCAACAAAATACTTTACATATTTTTTACGTTTAGAAATGACCGTACCTCAAAAACATTTGGCTCAAGGGGGGGGACGATAATGACAAACCCCCCCCCCCAACCTTTAAAAAAACTCCAACATGAATACAGCTATTGCAAAAGTGCATTTAATTCATACTTGCTAATATGTTGATGTTTTTGCTCACATCTGAAAATTGATTTAACGAATAACGGAACGGAAGCTATGGTTTTAGTAAGTTACGCGACTCCAATGCGATGAGATGGAAATTTTTTGTTTTTAGGGAATTGCGGAAATCCAATTGAGGGATCCTATAATGCCTGAAATTAATGGTCAACTCAATCAAGATCGCCTGTAGTCACGTTTTAAAGTAATGTGAACATTCAATTTGTTTTGGGCATGTAACCGTGGATCTACACCCGCCCCCCCCCCGGCCTGCCGACGTTCATTGGGGTGTGTGGTGTCCGTTTGGTCCCTCCAGGATTTGGATGGATTGTTGCACGTTATTGTGAGGTATTGTAAAGATGTAAATTAAAGTGTGTATCTATGAATTTAACTTTAATAATTTGATCTACGGTAGGACTGAGTAATTTCAAAAACAGAACACAACAAATCGTTTTGATCCTTCCTGATATGAGTATCCGTAAGATGGATAATATTGTTTCACTCAGCGCCCACGGCCGTCTTCAGCACAGATAAATAACACAGTGGGTTTCTTCCTTCTGTCGCATCCTCACAGCTTTTGAGATGTCTTGTACCCGCAGTTCCGTTCCGTTTCTTCAAAGTGTTTCAAACGGACGATCACTATTAGTCAGTCGATTGTTACCGATAGACAAAATTATACAACGAACACATTGTGGTTTTTTTTTAGGGGAAGCTGCACTCGTAATCATACAGCGACAGTAAGTTCATATCCGCCGTCATTAGCATATGCTAAAATTTTAAATTCATACCTCTTTGGTATGTTTCAGATGATCCGATCACTAAACGAAAAACGTTGAACAACTAATAACAACGAATATCGTTATAATGCAGCAGTTGGCCAGTAGTCATTGGATCGTCATGCGTTTGAATCCTATACGATGAGTTTCAACAGTGATCTCCTAGCTCGAACCGGCCATAAACCATACGTCCAGTAACTGCAGTCGGTATTCGTTTCGGTCGCTTGAGGGATGTAAATGATTTATGGCATGTGCTTACCAATTCTGCTTGAAAGAGGAAAAAATGTAAATCTCGTGAATAAATCGTACTTTGTTCAAACTTGGAACAACTGATACAATGGTATAGTCATGTTCTTTCATTGAGACTTAATAAATTAAGTTGAACGATAAGTCATAGATCTAATTAGTTGACCATTTTTAAACGATGTTTTTGCGACCCCGTACACATACAGTTCACATTTAACAATAAAAATAGAAACGTGTTAGGCCTACTTATATTTTGTGGGGGGTGGGGGGAGAAGGAAGTTTTCAGGTTTAAGCCAAATCTTTTTGTATCCAAATGGCCAAACCAGCAATCTCAAAATAATAAAAGTATCCCCCCTCCCACCCTTCCTTGTGGTCGGTTCGGATTTTGGCGAAGACTTCTGCTCATTCGTAATCGTATGCCTACATCCACATTTGGTGACAGATTAACTATGATTATGAATATTAAATGGTAAATGCGAAATGCATATTCTAGGTCGGGGCCGGGGGGGTGGACTTGTTTTAGAATGGTAAATGCTGTTCTGTGTCTGTAGAATAATCAGTTCAGTGTTGTTTGGAAACGGATCAGTGTGGGCATAACTAATTTATTTTCTATAGATGCTTGTTCAATATAATATTGCTTTGGTACTTGATTAACATTCACTAAACTACGCATTTTTATGTAATGACCCACACATAACAGAACTATTCAAATTAATAGTCAAACATAATACAATATAACACTTTCTGAGGTTACTACATCACCCGTTCTTGGGTCGTTTGATTAGGAATATTATTATGATTAGCTATTCACAAATCATTATAACCATGTTACTTTTGAATAGGACAACTAATTAGAACAGGTATTTGGTAGAAAATATTCGCTGTTCTTGGATATATTTTAATGGTATATTCACTCTTTTCCAAGAACTCTTTCTCAAACTAAATGTTGAAACTACAAAACAGAAACTTTTACTTACCAAAAATATAAAATGGAAACGACCATGAAATTACTATTTGCCAAGCAACATTTTATTGTAAACATAAAATATGATGTAATTGACTCTACGTACATCATGGACATAAATAATTGGTGATGGCTAGAAAATTCAAAATATATCAATGATTATGTATTTGTTTGTCCTAATGTAGAACGCCCAATGCATTGTGTCTTTATAGAGGTTTTGACGATTTGATGAACTATGTCTTGATTGTTTCTGGACTTCAGCCGTCACCTACGTTCTGCATGTTAGTACAATATTTTTATTTCCGAAAATGTTTTATTTAACTTCAATCATATTTTGTGTCAATAATGGTTTCATGGTCAGTTTGTATATAGTTTAATTTACTTATGTATTTTTAAAATTATTGAATTTGACACTTTATTTTGTTTCAACATTTGTTTTTGAGGAAGGCTCTTGAATAGAGTTGAAATTTACTATTAAATATATCTAAGAACAGTGTTTAGTCCAATATTTTTCTTTTAATGAACATATAGTGTCGCATTAATTAACGTGTCTACTATTTACAACACCGGTCTCTGGTTTGGAACATTGTTCGCTCCTCGATGGCGTTCGGCGCCGACAAGGGTTGGTTATTTAATCCCATACTGAAAATAAGTTGTGTTTCTTAATTCGGTATAATGAAATTCAATTGATGTATTACGTATTTAAAGAAGAATGAAAAACAATGGATGAAGTGTATGACTTCGGACTGGAACACGATTTAATTCCGTCTGTACCGTGTAAACCACTACCAACCTGTACGATTTAATTTTATATGCCCGGCTTTAATAATAATAGTTTTTTTTTTTTTTGAGTGTAGCCTTGTGGTTTGTTTTTGTCTTTGTTGAGAAGTGAGAACTACCATTTTTTTCTCAAGTACAAACCCTGCGACGATTATACTCGATGTACAATACGGGGCAGACAACGAGTTAAATTGAGAATTTTGAAGAAAAAGCTCTGTGTGTAGAGTATTTATACGGTTTCATTTTGTTCACCTGTCAAACCTGAGCGTTTTGCCATTTTAAGGTCTATGCGCAATTCTTACACACAATCTTTATCCATGGTTTAAGTTCTTGGAATCTGGGGGGGCGGTCGCCTAACTAAAATACCGGCCAACCTGCGACACCATGCAGGTAGATGTGTGCCGCGTTCACGGCGCTTCGTTGCATTAAAAGGGTGGGACCCAAAGTCAGAAATGGCCTTAAATACAACAAGAAAATGATGGAAATTTGATAGATACTAAACCTGCATGTCCCGCATTTGGTTAAGTGTAAAATGCAATCAATCACTGTGATCATAACTATTATTATTTATTATTATTATTAATTCTTAATTTATATAATTAATTATGGTATATAGTTTGGGTGTGGGTCTATACATTTGCTAAGAAATATATATTCAAAAAAAGCCAGTGTCAGAATTCTAAGGTAATGAAAAGCTAACGAGATCATCGTGTAAAAACTGTTTTTGATCAAGTTAACAAACGGTTACACATTTGGAACTTGTAGGTACCTTGTTTTACATTCTCGAAGTTCTTACGTTTGTCAAGAATTTCTTCTTATGTTACCCGAAAACAATTTTATACCTAACCTCAAATCCAAAATCTACACTAATTTAACATATCAAAATCACTAGCTTAAATTTGTCAAACAGGGACCCTGTTAAGGCTGGAGTGATACTTTATAACGGTCTACCCGATAAATTAAACACCTTGACATAAGCATAATAAATTCAATTAAACCTAAAAAAGTATTTATTATCAGCCATTGCGGTTTTACCAGTACACAAGAATTTTCTGAAGCAATCAATGCAATTGTGATATATGTAAAACACCACCTATGCTAACGTACATTTGTCACATTCTTCTAATCTACTTCTAATTAATTATTGTATTTATTTCTAATTAGGTGGCATATTGTTTTCAGTACTATTTTATTAATTAGTTTTTATTCTTTTACATTGTTAAAATACTAAGGCGTTTTTCAGACTTGTACGGCAATTATGCCAAGTATGTTGCTAAAGACATAAAACGCATTTTGAATTTGAATTTGAATTTGAATTTAAAATATATTTTTAGTAGGCTTATCAGTTATGTATAATTGAAGTTAGAAAGTTTGAGCGAAAGACATGACTGCCTATCATACGGCTGTGTAACCAAGAAAACTGGTGACTGGAGTTACTGGAATAAAAAACAATATGAACAAAATTCAAAAAAAAAAAAGTATGTAGCCACCTTAACTTCGAAAGCCATGGGTGGATAATGGATTTCTCTGGATAATTTATTCAAGAATATAAACCAGGCGGGTTTGAGGAGAACGCTATTGATTTTATAATTTCTATACGATGGTTTAAAGATGAACTACTGCATCTATAATTTCACTGAACACTTATTATTTTTATTCTCACTTATCTCTCTACCTACCCGGTTAAATGCCTTAGCCATTGAAGTACCTGATTAATCAATCATTTGAACACTTGAATATTGGTTACCCAATCATTCAAGCTAGATAACTTGTATGAAGTGTTGAAGCGTAAAGCAATCGGTAAACGTCGCACAATACTTTTGAACAGGCAGCGATAGTACTGTTGTGAATGTGATGCGCCTATATATATTTTCATTAACACTACTTTAAATAAAAATTTGCTGTGTTACGCGGTATGCCGGGGGAGGTTTGAACAAATTTATTCTTTGTAAAATTAAAAGTACAAACATGACCAAAAATATCAATATGGGCGCGTGTGGTACGAGAGTAAATGAAAATCCATCTTTATAACCTGTTGACGTCCTTCAACCAGTCCCCCGAAAAATATTTTCAAATTTCTAATTTGAGGTACAAAGGTTTTAACGTACCCTGTTTCAACGCGCAAGTTCCGCCAAGCGACTTCACGATTAGCTAAACAACATAGTTTATGAATTAATTAACCACTGACCTTATGACGCTTAGCGAAGCGTCTATTATACAGTACTTGCTTAGGTTGCTCGGGCGTCTTGCAGCAAATTGTCACCATCTAGTTTTAAATCAAATACCCGTTGAAATATTCTTTACAAGTTCGAAATATTGTTTTCTTTTTCACAATACAATTTGTGTACGTATGAATAATAAACTTTATATTTTTTTAAGGTATTTTTAACAATATCCATTTTATATTAATAATCTGGTAGGCCTACATAATGTTTAATTGTGAATACGCAAGTAACAAATGACAATCAAATCTACTTCAAGGAAACTATTCAATCAACAAAACAGTTTTTTTTTGACTATCAGTACTATTATTGGCTGATTGGCAATTTAAGCTTGGCAGCTTGCTCGAAACAGTTGTGGCTTTATTTTTTCATGTCGTAACTTTTATAAAATATTGATTTAATCTAAACGATAAATTCCAAGGTTATATCCGTGGTCAGAGAGAAGTCCTTATGATTCAGCGAGCGCAATAATAACCGAGTTAGGAGCATGTTGTGATTTCGCAATATATTTGATAGCGATTGCGACCAATATGATGTAAACCGAAATCTTTATTGTATATATTTTATTTGGTGGTGTGACCCGTGACCTTGGTTTATTATCGAAGCTCACTCATGTTAAATGTATGCTAATGACCTAGTAACCGGTGATAGTTAATAATAATACTTGATGTATTCTTAAGTTATTCGAAAGGAGTATTAATAGTTTACTGTTTGATATCGCCCACATCATTTCTCATAAATCATTATAACCTTTAAAACCGAAAAATAGGTATCACAACACACTATGACCCTCGTGAAGCACAACTAGCATTCAAGACACTAAGTTGTCTTTATACTTTACTCGTATAAGACAATTTGCTAATTTTATTCATATTTTATTACACATTAAACAATCTTTGCCTATTTAAATCGGATGTTTTTTTTTTAGAAATTGTTGGCCTTATAACATTGTTGTTGTAATGTCACTATTTCGATTCGATAAATTACACTGCTATTTTGTTATATTTGTGTACTTTTGGTTACCCTTTTGTTTTTGAAAAAATTAACCACAATAATCGCCCATTCACTACTAGAGACATGCATAGTAAAAACTACCATTTCGTAATGCATAACAACACAATCTACAAATACAAACGAGAAAAACAGTAACAAAAAATTTTAATGGATGATGACGATTTGTAAAATTATTTAATTTTCACGATCCCCAAATTCATATTAAAAGTTAATGAACTTTTTATTTTTACTAAATATGTTATAGTGAAGAAAATACGTTTCTTAGTGCTAGTAGTCGGTATGACAATTTGCACAAAACAACTGCATCAGCATTTAAATAAATAGAATTGGCATTATAACATAGGGCAATGTACAAAAGCAATTTTCCACCACAACGCAGACATGATCGAGGTTTGAAAGTACACTATTATTCCACTGCATCCCCTAGATAAATATTTCAGCTATAGTTTCCTCTTTTCATACCTGTCCTTGCAAAAAGGTTGTTTATGAAGAAGATCAAAATAACTCCAAAAGTTAGCAACGCAAAACAAACTGAGATAATGTCCGCCAATGTCCTGCTAAACTAAGCCGCTCACAATCTGGCAAGACACAACAATTCCCCAATTCTAAACTGCGTTGGCGTCCGTGTCGGTAACCAACCACTTCGACATTTGAGTATGTGCAGCTAAAATCCAACCGTCGAGCACCGTCGGCTAATGTCCTTAAAACCTCACTGTGATATTACGGCGGAACGCAGACAATACCACCACAAACCGGACGGTCCGGCAGTCCGCCATACCCACACTTCGACATTGGTGTATGTTGCAGCTAAATCAACGGTCGGGCCAACGTCGGATGTCTAAAAAAAAAACCAACTGTTTGGATATTACGGCGGAACGCACACAAAATCCCAACCCACAAACCGACGTCGTCATCCGCAATAACCAACACTAAACTTCGCACATTGGAATAGTGCAGCTAAATCAAACGTGGGTCAACGTCGGTAATGTCTAAAAACCACTGTTTGATATACTGCGGAACGCACTACAAATCCCAACCACAAACCGACGTCGGCATCCGACCATAACCAAACACGTCGACATTGGGTATGTAGCACTAATCAAACCGTCGGCCAACGTCGGATAATGTCTTAAAACCAACTGTTGATAATCTTTCGGGGCGCCACAGACAAACCCACCTTTAATGACGTCGGCATTCCGACCTTAAACCAACACTTCGGTCGTTGAGGTATGTGCACCTAAAACCACGTAGAGCACAAAAAAAAAAAAAAAAAAAAAAAACGTCGGATAATTGTCTTAAACCAACTGTTGATATATGTCGGCAGACCCAAATCCCGACCGTTTAAACCGACGTCGGCATCCGACCTTAAACCAACACTTCGTCATTGGGTATGTGCACCTAAAAACTCACGTCGAGCCAGCGTCGGAATATTCTAAAACACCAACTGTTTGATAATAGGTCGGCACGCACACAAATCCCAACCTTAAAAACGACGTCCCGGCATCCGAACCACTAAACCTAACCGCCCGTAAATGGGTCGTGTTAACACTCAAATACCGACGGTTAAGCCAACGTCGAAAACGTCTTTAAACCACGCGATGGTTTCCGACCAAAAAACGACGTTTTGGGCCAAAACGTTGAATTAAGTTGAAAAAAACGAAATGACCACTGTGTCCGACCTTTCCGACCAAAATACTACGTGAACCGACTTTTTGTGGTTTCCCGTGGGGTAGAAATAGCCCTTCACTGACCGATTTACGGGTGTTGTCAATACGATGTGGTAGAGATGTAGGAGAAGAAGAGAAGACACGAGTCCCGGCAATTATTAGTGACTGTGTACGATAATGTGTAGGAAACAGCCACTCACTGACGATAATGTTGTCATACGATTGGTGAGATGTAGAGTAAGAAGAGAGACGGTCATCCCGCAATTAATAGACTGTGTACGATATGTGTAGGAAATGCCACTCCTGACACGATTACGTGTTGTCCTCGAAATGTGGTAGAGATGTAAGAAGTAAGAGACAGAGCAAGAGTCCGGCAAGTATAGTGACTGTGTACGATACATGTTTTAGAAATAGCCACTCACTGACCACGGATTTACGTGTGTGTCATGACGCTGTGGTAGAGATTAGCAGGTAAGAGGAGAGCGCGAGTCTCCGGCAAGTTATAGTGACTGTTTACGATAAATGTGTAGGAGAACAGCCACTTCACTGAATCGATTTACGTGTTTGTCACATACGATGTGGTAGAAGATTAGAGTAAGAAGAGAATCACGAGTCCCGCAAGTATTGGTGATGACTGGTGTACGTAATTTTAGGAAACCGCGCCTCACTGACACGATTACGTGTTGTCAATACGAATGTGGTGAGATGTATAGTAAGAGAGAGCACGAGTCCCGGCAAAGTATAAAAAATTGACTGTGGTACGATAATGTGTAAGGAACATAGACCACTCACTGACACGATTACGTGTTGTCAATAACGATAGTGGTAGAGATGTAGAGTTAAGAATATAGCACGAGTCCCGGCAATGAATCAAAATTTACTGTTCGGTATGTAATATTTTCAAAAAAGAAGTTGAAGGCAGAAGGATTGCGCCATTTTATACGTCGTTCCAGAAAACTTGTCCACTAAGAGCATTTCGATCAAATAAAATGTTATTTACACTTATTACTGTGCCTGCTACCCCCCTCAATCAGTGTGCTTAGATGTTAAATGGAGAAACGCGAGTCCAGATGATGAAGATGTCATCATCTCTTCACGGTTATAAGTCTATTATTGATTGATTTTCTCTAGCTTGCAAGTATTCAACATTTCGCTATTTTAATCTTTGAATTGCGCCTCTATTTTTAGTTCCAATTTACCTTCGATTTTATAATAATGTATAAAATGTGTCATGTTACAAATTGAGCTATTAATTTTCGTTCATTTTTCACAACTTCATTTGCATTTAAAACTATTTCTTATTCTTTGCATCTGTCTAGAAAATTAGTCTCTAACTCTAACATCAGAGAAGAGGACCACAATCATCTAAAAACCGATTCAACTATTTTCCTTTCTATATTGACACTTTTTTCAAATCCATACTTGCTTCCAATTGTTGATGAACAATTAGTCACTATTGCAAACATCTTTTGGTTTACATTTGCAAGGATTATTTCTTATATTTACAGAATCATCACGGTATAGGGGTATATGCCTTGTCGATTCTGTTACAATTTGTTATACCGATTAGAATAATCTTGATATTAATGATATTAAAAATCTTCAGAAATACATGGGTCATCTAACATTACTTTATTTAATATTACACTACCGTGAAAAAACGATAAGTTCATCGTGTGGTCAGAGACTTAGCTTCAGTGGCTGGTTGTCTACAGCGTCGTATACCACTGGTTAATACATTGTCAACCTAACCAATGACATACTCATCGCCACTGAGATCGTATCTCCCGGTAGGATGACATTGTGCTAGCCGACAGCATAGTTTTGTCGACATGAGACCGTATTAGACCTCCACCACTGGCCTGGGGTCTCTAACCAAGATTATAAACTCACTGGTGATGAGCATTTTGTTAACATCATTGTTCGTCATCAAGTAAGAACGAGATAATTTAGCTGATCATAGCAAAATGTTAACTTTAATTGCCTCAGACAAAGTAACTTCAACTTCCACTTTGAACTCTATAATAGTTTGTTTGTTTAAAGAAGTTGTTTCCCGAGACGTTCAGTCTATTCGAATCTTTAGGGTAACTAAGGCGTGTCGTCAAGATCACGATGAATGATGACCTGACTCGCCAAGGAATCATGGGATACAGTTAGGCGTTGGTGGTTTTTTATCTTTCACCTCGTGTGTCTCTTAGGCAACATGGTGTACATACACATTAATAGATAATTCCTACCTATGAGCAGTGTAAAAGTTCAACAAAATAAAAAATAACAGTGTACGTTTTCTCCCGCTCACTAAACCACTGTCGTTGTCTCGTATGTATATACTTTTTTGTTACGACTTTGTGAATTTACAAGCACGGGCACAGTAATAAATAAATAGTAAGCTAGGCTATTTAATTAACATATTGACGAACAATTCACACGAATAAAACCTCGTCCATCCAACATTGAAATGTTTGGTTGATGTGCTAAAAAACACAAAAAATTATGTTCCCTTTATAAAAGAATAGAACCCCAATGACCCCAAGGTTCACAATTGTTTGTACAATCCTTGTTGAAGGTCAATGGCAACAAAAAGCATGTCAATCGAAGATCATGTTCGGTTTTTCGTCTAAAGACGCTGCCAAAATCTTGAGTTCTAGCCGCGTATTGTTCAGTGTTTCGAAATTCAATTTTGTATGTCTCCGGTTAAAAAGGCGGTTTTCAATCATCAACAATGACAACGATTTTGGATGTTTAAAAAAGTCTCAAATAGACTATTTTCGTAAATTGTTTGTGGCTGATAAAGGCAAACATCACAATGATTATTGGCCGAACGAGTAGCTATTTGCTATTTGCTAAACCCCAATTATGTCCCTACCACTGAATTCCAAGTTCCAGACAAAGTATAAAATATCCCTTCTTCATGAGAAGGGGTAGGGGATCTAAATACAATTTTTGAGTCCAAATTACAAAAAGTTATTATTACGACTCTAAGATAGAGGATTTCTCACCAGATAACAAGTAACGTCATTAAAGATTGCTCGAAACCCAGAACCAAGTTCGTGAAGTTGGGCACTGATTGAATTCGATAACGTCGATCGGTCGATATTTTTGAATTTTATCAAATCTTTTCCCTTTGTATAGTGGCCTATACACCGTTCTGAATTCACTTTCACTATCCCAAAGTTGAGAATTTTTACTCGGGGATAAATACAGTTGTGTAGAATTTTGAAATGGAAAGTTAAATCGAAAAACGATGTCACAAGTTTCAGTTTTTGGGGTTTTTGTGGTGTCCAGTATAACATTTCCTCTCTATCAAGGACTACCACCGTACTCGTCGGGTGTGGGAGAATGATTTAAATGCTTTTAAAGACTTATCAAAAAGTAAAATTATTTCTTTCTGACGATCTCATCTCTCCTCCCCCTTCTCCCCCCCCCCCCATTAAACGCCCTCATCGAAGCCTGTAATGAGACCGCAGACCATCAGGGCGCGCTCTATCAAACTTTACCGTAGGTCCAGCACGCCCGGACGGTTGAGGTTCTGTTATGGGGTGTGGGGAATAAAGGAACAAGGGGAAAGTGGAACTAGGAATGGAGCATCGATCAGTCTACGGCAATATTCCAAGTCATCTTCGCGGTTGGGGTGGGGTGGGAGTCATCGTGGGATATATTTCTTGTGAATTGAAACTTAATAATATGAGCGTTGATACGACGCTTTTAAAAAACCCCAATAATGGATTCGACACCACGTCGTTGTTTTCTTACTATTATCACAATAATAAATTTATACCTATGAATTACTATCCCTCCAACATAACCTCCATACAACTTTGAATTTTGCATTCTTGGGGTTCAATACATTTCGCTCTCCTGCCTGGGAAAAATGTAGATTGCTTTTTTATTTAAAAAATTTTGCACCGTTTGACGATAAGATGGAGGTTTTATTTTGTTTGCACGCCAAACGATCCCTAGAAGAAATCATAAAAAAATTGGCTAGCCTTGGAACGGATTTTTTTTGTTCTATGTACCGTTTAGAGAGAACTGCTGGTGTGTTTTTTGTTCTTATAAAAAGGTGTTTAAATAAAATCTGAGCAAAGTTTTTTAGAGTAAGGCGTTAAAAAGATTGCAAGGACCCCCATTATAAAACCCAAATAAATTTTTTTGACTCTCCCGGTTTTTACTTGTTTTTAAAACTATGTAATAAATTGTTCAAGTTTTTCTTTACAGTTAAAAAGGCTTATACGTTTAAATATATTGTTTTTATATTGTGTATTGTGTAACCTCTCTATAATAAACACTAAAATAAACCCACTACAAATTTTTTTGAGTCACCCTCTCACAGCCTGTGGCTTCCCCTACTAGGTAACGCACCCTTGCTATGCCTCTAACTTTAGCCACTGGTTGCAAAAAATAAAACAAATTACATTTGATTTTTCTAGAAATATATTGAAGTTTCTCAGATAGTATCGCATAATAAAAAGTGTTTGTTAACCCTTGCACATACAACCCAACACCGACTGAATTTCAACTAGACGAGGAAGCTGTTTAAACCTAAGGACTCTTAAACCCGACGCCCACCCCCAGCCGGCGCTTTCTCCCCTTTAAATGAGGGACAAATTGTCTTACTGTTTGTCTCTTTACGTCCATAATAATGGAATATTCAGTGCTAGATGACTATTAAGTAAAATGTTTTTTCAAACCCCCATCTTTTAAAAGGGGCAAAAAAACCCAAAAAATTATTTTTTCCACGTGATCATAGCACAATACAAAACCCTTAAATGACCGTTTAAAAATTATATCTTGTACTGTTTTTTTAACACAATTTTTTTAAATTTTTTTTGATCCAAAATTGGCGAAAATTGGTGTTTTGGGAAAATTTCCTAAATGGGCTTTTAACCTCTTCTTTTTTGGTCCACATAGATACTAGGCATAGTACCAATCTAAAATGCCCATTTATAACATCGTGTCTTAAAATTGTGCCCAAAAATACCCTCAAACACGCAAAAATATGCATTGCAAATCACACCCCATCTTGGTAATCAGCATATTTTGACCGAACTACTTGCCCAAATTACAAAACAAAATAATATAGAGAATTTACAGAAATGGCTGTAGAGTACGACAATAATGGTCAATATTTTTTAGGATCAAAATCCTTCAAGGTCACGTGGCATAAAGATAGTCCCCATGTTATTTCTCATGGGGAATTTTGTCGATGGGACCTACCTCGAAAATGTCATGTTTCACAATTTTTTGGGAGGTCATGGTGGCCCCAATATTTTTTCTGTTAATTGCTAAATTCATTACTAGTTAGCCTGAATGAAATATATTTTTTGAGTTTAGCGGTTAAATACCCCTTTAAATGTGGTATTCTAACTGGGGCTGCGCTTCAACTGTATGAACCACCATGCACGAGACAGGCCGTGCCTATTATAGAAACTATAGTTTTATGAAATTTAATGAATTAATTAATAATTAAAATTAAGTTAAACTACATAAAAAGCAATAAAGATAAGATAAGAAGATTTTGTGTGTGTGTGGCTCGTTGGTCTTGTGGTTAGCGTCTCCAAAGCAGATGGTCCCGTGTTCGATTCCCGCTATTGGCAGAAGTTTTTAATATCTGATTTGGACTTAAGTTCATTAGTTCTTGGGTTAGGAATTTGTAAGCGGTGACTTTGGAGCCGTCCTAGCAACGAGGCACAAGAAGTTCAGAGTTGTTTTGAATCGGCCTTGTTGATTCTGCCGATGATCCGCGAGTGTTCGCACTATCCACATCAATGATAAATATACATATATATATATTTTCTATTAAAAATATCGATCTTTAGTTGGTTATCGCTCACTCGTCGATTGCGTCGGGGCCTACAGAGTTGGCTTGGTTGCTTTGGTTTAATGTCCACTACTAAAAATCATTTATTTTTTTTTTATTTTTTATTTTATTTTATTTTTTATTTTTTTATTTAGCATATATAAATATATATATATATATATATATATATATATATATATATATATATATATATATATATGTTACCATCTTTAAATAATTAAATTTACTTCTTTCGGTTTACCACGTATATTGTTTATTTAATCTGACGTTTCGATTGGATTTCACCAATCTTTGTCAAAGACAGTAAAGCCACTCAAGTAAAAAACCAAAATACAAAAAGAGAGAACGAAAACAAAAACACAATAATTACATAAAACAAACATAATAAACAAGGCAATGCAAAGAAGTTAACTTACAGGAATATTATAACATGTGGAAAGAGTTTAGAAAAACATGTCATGTTATTGATTAGATGAAGTAGTCTGCTTGACCAGAACTTGTGGGATGATTTCTTGCTTGACTTCTTGTCCTTGGGCCTTGACTTGTGGAAGGTAACACGGTTTTGTGAATATTTTTACCAGTAGAGTTAGTCTGACTTCTTGTTACGGGTCGTAGACTTACAGCAGGTATCATGGTTTCGGGAGCATTTAGCAAAGTTTGAGGAGTATGCGTTGATGTTCTTGGTTTATGGCAAAGGTTTATGATGGACTTCCATGTCTGAGGTAGGCGTTTTCCATCATCCCTTTTGTTTAAACTATGAGGCCTCTTCTCAATTTCTATTGCTTCCCTTATAATCCTGGAATGAATACGGTCCGTAGAAGCAATTACTCTTGTACCCTCTATCTATCTATCTATCTATCTTGTACCTTCTACGGACCGTATTCATTCCAGGATTATAAGGGAAGCAATAGAAATTGAGAAGAGGCCTCATAGTTTAAACAAAAGGGATGATGGAAAACGCCTACCTCAGACATGGAAGTCCATCATAAACCTTTGCCATAAACCAAGAACATTAACGCATACTCCTCAAACTTTGCTAAATGCTCCCGAAACCATGATACCTGCTGTAAGTCTACGACCCGTAACAAAACCGTTTACCTTCCACAAGTCAAGGCCCAAGGACAAGAAGTCAAGCAAGAAATCATCCCACAAGTTCTGGTCAAGCAGACTACTTCATCTAATCAATAACATGACATGTTTTTCTAAACTCTTTCCACATGTTATAATATTCCTGTTAGTTAACTTCTTTGCATTGCCTTGTTTATTATGTTTGTTTTGTGTTATTATTGTGTTTTTGTTTTCGTTCCCTCTTGAAGTGTTTTTGTATTTTGGTTTTAATTTGAGTGGCTTTACTGTATTTGACAAAGATTGGTGAAATCCAATCGAAACATCAGATTAAATAAACAATATACGTGGTAAACCGAAAGAAGTAAATTTAATTATTCAAAGATGGTAACACATACAAATAACCACGAAAACCTCAGAAATTCTATATATATATATATATATATATGTTTAATTTAACTTGGCTTTATAGTAGGCGACTATGACGCTGTTATGTTAGTACTTTAGACAGAAATTAAAAAAGTGACTACACCGGTGTAGTCACTTTTTTAATTTCTGTCTAAAGTACTAATATGTATATATACTCTTGATGGGATAAATAAAAAATAAATTCGTATTATCCACAATGGAATCAGTTCTATGATTAAGAATGTAGACTTCAAATACGAATTCATTTTATTTTTATTTTATTATTTAGGGTCAATACCTATCAAGTCATATAACTGAGTTTTCAGTATGGCCTCAGTTTAAAGAGGATCGAGCAAACCGTGTGGGCACAGACACCATGCTCGAGCGAATAATGGCCAACCAGGTAGCTTTGTGAAACAGGAAATACGAGGATAAATTTCAACAACAGACACAATTTAGTAAATCCCGAAATATACTTACCTCAAAACATTTTATTTTCCGCAGGATTAAATTTAATTTTAGAAAAATAATGTATTATCTTATTTTCCCTGGATTAGTAGAAAAATTCTGAACAAATAACTTAGTTACTCTGTTTATATATTGATCAATCGTTGTTATACCGGCAGAAATAACTAGAAAAAAATAATTAATAACTGGTATTATTAATAATTACGTTGAGTTTTGCTTTCATATAAAATAATAGACGAAACGAGAAACCGTCGTGTACATTTTCTCTTCCGTGCACGGGAGGTTGTTGACGCGCTGGTTCTGTGGAAACCACGTGACCGCGTTGAAAGTAAACATTTCTCGTCAATAACAAGAGAGATAAGAAACAATCCAGATACCAGATACCATCTAACGAGGAAAGACAGACATAGCGACAAAAAATCTTTTTAAATTGTTAATTGTAAACAGCTTTAATCACAAAGCGTTGATCTACACAGTCTTGTAATGGGATGGGCATATTGCACAGCGTTTTTCTTTTTTCCAAAATATGCTACCAAGTCAAAATATAGTGAATGCCTTTGAAACCTGGGAGTTTGAAATTATTTTGAGGTGACTATATTGGCAGTGTACCGGATCAGAAAAATTCGAAAAAAATATTTTCGATTTTCTAAAGAGCCAGGTTTCAAAGGCATTATCTGAATTTTAACTTGGAAGCATATTTTGTTTCCTAATAAGAAATGTAAATTTGGATTGATGTAATTTTTATTGAGCCGATAGTCAAACGATTGTTTTGCGTTCGATTTTAAAACCATCCCAAAATCATTCATGAGAATGTATGAGTTGTCTTATTGCAAGAGGATTTAACAATCAACATAGGTAGAATAGAATAAAACAGAATAGAATAGAATAGAATAGAATAGAATAGAATAGAATAGAATAGAATAGAATAGAATAGAATAGAATAGAATAGAATAGAATAGAATAGAATAGAAGAGAACTAGAAAAGAACTAGAATAGAAATAGAATAGAATAGAATAGAATAGAATAGAATAGAATAGAATAGATCAGAATAGAAATAGAATGGAATAGAATAGAAATAGAATAGAATAGAATGAAATAGAATGGAATAGATTGGAATAGAATAGAATAGAATAGAATCGACAATATGTGAAGCTGTGACCTACCTGTCCATCCACAGTGAACACCTCTAAGGGAACCTCCGGGTCGTCCTGCCAGTACTGCACGTTCCTGTTGGAACTCTTCCTCATGTTGCGATGGCAACAGTAGCAGATGAGGAACACGACCAAGATCACTCCGCTCAACATCGCACTGCAACAACATCAACAACAACAACATTATAACACGACCAAGATCACTCCGCTCAACATCGCACTGCAACAACAACAACAACAACAACAACAACAACAACAACAACAACAACAACAACATTATAGCTTCAGTGATTGAATCTATTGGGAATACTTGATAGTGTTCGTGATGGTTTTCGTAGTATTGATAGTAATAGCAATAGCGATAGTCTTAGTATAATAGCGATAGCAATAGTCATTGTGATAGTTATAGCGTTGGGAAAGACAGAAAGTGATCGTGATAGAAATAGTGAATGTTATCGTGATCACGTCGGTCTTATTTGTAGTGTTGGTGATCTGTTTTGATGTGAAACTGATAGAGCTAGTCTCAAGTAAATCCTGTTCGTAAAAATACTTATTTGTACATGAGGAAATGTTACGATCATCAATTGACTGTTCTCAAAACAATATTTTTTTTTATGATAGTGATGAAAATGAAAGTGATGGTTCGTAAATGAATGCATTAATAATGTATAATATATTGCTTCAATTATCTATTGATTGTTCACTTATAACCAAGTATGTAATGGGTTATTTAAGATGTGTTAACTATCTTTTCACTAAATGAACTTTACATCTTCTGCTTCCCTCTTTTCCTCCTTAATAGTTTTTTATTCACTACGTCATTCATCTACGTCATCTTAACAACTCGGAACAAGCTGTGCGTTTTTGCATAAAACCATCGCAATTGATGCAATTGACGACAGACGAAAAGGTCAGGCCAGCGAGATAACAAGGAAACTAGGTCAATTTAGTCTGCCTTGATCCTTGCAAAGAACCTCAGTATATCTTGGAATTGAACACCATGTGGCTCGGGCATGTTAACGGGCTTTGACAACAGTGCGTTAACTCACCCACAAGTAATCTCATTATGCAGGCTGCTATACATACAATGTTCTCGTGAGAGTATCAACTATAGTGGCAAATAAGTTTTGTCGATATTTTATTTATTGTTATGTGAGTACAAGAAGTGTTTAAATTCATAATCCGGTTTTCAATTACTTACCGTTTTAAAAGTGACATGCATGTTTAAAAATAAAAATACAACTTTTTAGCAAGAAGCAATATGTTGTGACTTGCATATTCAAGTAACTGCACTCGCATTTCTCCACGTCGTGTGTCGCAAAAACTGATACGTCTACACCAATAAGGACTACATTCAGCTACAAGAACGTCTTTCCTTAAGGTAATTTACCGTCCTAAGTTTCCTTCAAGTACCCTGGATGGGAGCGCAACATTTCCATTATAAACCTTTAATTAACAGAGAATGCAAAGGATCTCGAACTCCATTTTTATTTGTTTCTTCCTCCCAAGTCCGTAATTGAACATTTTCATTGAAAAGAAGACGTATAAATACAATTATTAATACCTTGGCTCTTCATTCTCCTTTTGCAATTGAAATTATTCCTTCCTTTTCTCAGGAAAGAGAATATTAACTTCGTTGGTCTGCTTTGTTAGTCGTCTGCCAATTAACTAAGCAATTAACTCGTAATAAATTAAATTTGACGTCTGGTATGCAGTGAGGCTAATACAATTAGCGGCTATGGTGAGCGGGTGGTAAATGAAATGATTGCTGGAGCCGGTACACGTAGTCCACTCTAATCGAATAGCAATACCGCTATAGCAGTCAGTTTCAGGGTTGCTGACCAACACGAACAGTAACCAAAGTCGCAAATTGGATGCGGTTTGGGTGCGAATTATGTGTTAATGGCTAAATTTACTAATGACACATCAAATGGAGGGACGTAAAAATAGGCGCTTTGCTCACGTATGGCCTACAAATAAACAATGGCTCTACTTATACAAACACACCAATTATTGGGTTCTGAAGAAATAAAACTAAACTTTCCATGCCGACTATCTATAGTATCCATCAAATTCATTACTATTGCCCTATCGTTTATGATTTTAAATTAAAATATCCATGGTATCATTAGTTTGATTTGCAAAGAGTATTATATCCCACGCATACACAAAACTTGTAAAAATACAGCCAAACCTTGCACATTCAAAAGCAATGAGATCTAAAAGAAGGGCCGATATAATGAACCTTCTACATTTACGCATTCTTAATTCGTAAACGTACACTGCCCCGTAACTACATCCTTGAAAATCTTAGCAAAATAGAATTTGTAACTTTTAATTGATACGCAATAGTTCTTGCAAATTCTAGTTTTCGAAGCTTTTCAAGGATGTGTACGTTTATGAATTGCCCTTAGAAGGCGCCTGGCCCTTCTTTTAGATCACATTGCTTTGGAATGTGTAAGGTTTGGCTGTATTTTTACATGTGTTTTGTATGCGTGGGATCTCATTACTTTTTCAAGTAACATTACAAAATTTGTTTTGTTAAATTAGGATAATGTTTAAAAAGTAGTATTAATTGCCATGGTAATACCAATTAACAATAGAATGTAAAATATCTCGAGGCTCAAATACTTGCTTTTTGTACGTATTAGTAGGTGATTACTGTCAAGTTTCTTTACAGCCTTTATTTCGATGCCATGTACCCAGCTGACTTCACCATTAACTTAATGTTCATGTAAAATATGAATGTTGTAGCACCCACCCGTTTTGTCAGAATCGCTGGCCAATTGAAACTGACGAATTAGGGAATAGTAATTATTCTTAATGTGATTTTGAGCATGATTTAACCCATTTTCTTACCCAGAAGGAATTATCGCACGCCAATAAAACTTAGCATGTGTTTGTCAGGGCTAAATCTCCCCGATTATGACAGTTTTTAAGTTCATAACACGTGATGACTAAGTGACACCTCGAATACACCTCAACTCTGCTTGCTGTGGGCCTATATAAAGTGCCTGCGGCGCCCTAACGGGCACCTAGATTAATTGTCCTTAGAGAACCAGTCTTAACAACAATTTCGCATCATCTGGGTTGCTATAGGATTGTTCTGATAACCGATGTGGAATATAATAATTATTAGTATTAGCATTGAGTTTAGAATATGGTAAGTATAGTTACATAAAAAATCGTGATGCTATGATATTTTTTTACATATGCCTACCGTCTACGTTTAAATGTAAGATAAACACTAAATAATTTCTTAACTCTGAAACATAGCCTCACATTATTCCGGTCAAGTCTCCTATCTATCCATCCATCCGCCCCACAATCTACTCACTACTGTGACAAAGAATATTCCACGGCTATGCGTAAAAATACGCGAATAGACAGTTTTTTGGAACGTAACGCGAAATTGCGAACCGTGACTGGCCTACACAACACTTAAACATCACCATATGAGATACGCGCGCGTCTTTCCCGCCTCGCTTCTGTATAAGGTCGTTAACGAGTGACACTGCGCTAGCGGGCCCCCGACAGATAGCGCCACAGTCACAGCGGACGCCAGGATTATTAACGACAGCTGTTATTTTCACATTCTCATGAATTTAGCGGTGTGAATGTAATTGCCACTACATTACCCACAAGGAGTCGTTTTCCCGGCAGGGTCTGCAAAACAAGGTTAATTCATTGCCCAAGCCAGAATCAATTATTGAAGAAAAATAATATACAAACGCACGTTTATTTTCCTAGACTGGTTGGTAACGATGTCTAGAGAACTTTGCCACGAGATGTTTATACAACTCGGAAATCATGACACGATTTGCACACGATCCGATCAACACGATTCGATCAGTTTGATATAAACCTGAACAATCCACCAGGACAGCATGCTTATACAATATATTCTAAAATCGTTTCGTCTGGTAAAATAAACAGCACGTCGCATTAGGCTTTTAAATTAGAACCACCAACTAGTTGGGAATGATCCACTCGCGGGCGTCGTCAGAATCGACCAGGCTAATTCCGTAACAACTTTAGAATGTGTTATGTGCTTCGTTAGGACGACTCCAGAGTCACCGTTCGATAACCCGACCCATGATTTGACGGATTAAGTTAATATTATTCTTCTGCCTAAAACGAGAATCGAACCTTGGACTTCTGCATTTGGGTTGGGGCCACTCGACCAAAGATGTTGTCCTCCTTTGTATATCAGTTTTTAACTGAATATGATAGATGTTAAATAAATAAATAAAAATCCATTCATTATTCCATTCAGTCATTAACTGTCACAAATATCATAATTTTATATTTTTTCAGATTTAGGCCTACTGTCTGAAATCGTTATGTACCACAATTGAGTTTTTGAAATGATCGATTCCGATCCCACTAATCGCACCAGCTCAACAATGCTTCTGGGGCCATATAGGTGCAGCACTAACTGCATTGTCATGAATACGGTTTCCGCCGTTCGGCGAGCGGAAATCGTATTCATTGACGAGAACAACGTTAGCGAGATAGGACGACTGAGCGGCAATGGATAACATAAAGAGATTCTTCCTTGCATAGGTAAGGATATAATCATATCAATATTTCTTTAAACTGACAAGCAATCGACGTGTTAGTGCATGTATCTTTATAGTTTGCTAACTTTACCTTCATATACCCTTGGTTAACAAAGTTGAACGATGGCCAGTAGTCTATGTGTAAACTTTTATATTGTTTATTTATACTGTTCATAATGAAGTCCTTGAGGTGTGACAGTACAAGGTAATTTTCTCACTTGCTTCGGTCAGCATTAATGATTATTGTTACTATATAGTTGCAATCGCATATTGTCGATGATATATTTGTGTGGACGCAGTTTTGGTTATCTGTCTATTCGTTTACTACTTTTAAGTGAAGATACTCTAATTATTATGATAAACGGTATAAATTGCGACAGCTTGATACAACAGGGTTTTCGGTCTTGCATATATTATTCACGCGGTTTAGGTTAGGGTTTAAAAGTTATTATGTGGTAGTGGTACTCGACTGTAAAAAGTTATATAGCGCCTGCCGCCGCTTAAAAATATCTCAATTTTACGTCGTCATTCTTAAACTAACCTTCATTTTATTGTGTATGGATGGTATTCTGTATGCATACACACCCACCCACAGTCCCACACACACTGAACGTTTCACTGTAAATACTTTATGAGGTTTTTCCAGCTATTATAGTAATAATTGAGATAATGTCAGCTTGCATGGTGGGACATGACATAGAAAGCAATGATTTAAATTTTTGACGCACTCATAAAGTTCGTGGACGTTTGAAAAATCTAAATCTTAAATTGATAAAACATATTAGTTAATAGATATTTAACAATTATTTAATCATTTGTATTATTATTATTATTTATTCATCATCATAAGAGATGATACATATAGTATACACATAAATACATGCAGATTGTATTGGCCTCATGAAGAAAGGAATGCAAGAAGCGAGACCACATCCCATCCACCTAGATAGGTGTCCTGCATCCATATAAAATGAAACTAAAAGTAGAGTTTAATGATGTGTGTATGTGGACTTTCATGTGTAACCATCCTGCACGGGAACATAATGGAGTGTCTATTAGCTGTTTCGGACTAAGGATAAGTTTAGCGATGGGGAATTCCTCGTGTGTGCAAGTAGGGTCATTGATTAAACATCCAGCCATGCGGCCAAACAGCAATGTGGAGGTCAAGGCCAAGGTCTAGCCGCTTGTTTGTTGACTTCGCTAGCACGATGTACTAGCGGTTTCTCGCAATGCGCATGTTTGTTTTACTGGTGAACGTAACAACACAAATATCTTTTATACTGTAATGGAGGACGCTGAAAACATTGCAGATGTGTTTTTGGAATGAAAAATAGATATTTCACTCTTGTGGATATAGTGCCAGAGAGTAAAGAATGTGACATATTCTGGCCAAGCACGGTGTATGTTTCATTAAAAATGCATATTTTTGTGCCGTATAAGGCTATTGAATTTTTGGCCCCTCTATAGGGCGTCTAACGTTATGGTTTCTATTCCTCGTGTCACATTTTACAAATATTGGTCAAGCCCCCAATGAGCCTAGCGGCTCGCTATATAGGGGGCTGTGAAACCATCTAGTCAAGTACATTTTAACAAAATATACACCCAATGAATTATTTTCTAAATGGTATGAAAGGACTCGTTTCGAAGCAAGTTTACCGAAACTGACGTCATAGAAAGGTAGCAAAACTGAGGGACCCGATTTACAGCACTGACTCTGATTGACCCGTCGATGCTACTGGTATAAGCAAAGTTAACAACTTTATTATTGGACGTCAAATGTTACTTTTAACCCTTTCCGGCCCAACGGCGCCATATGGACCCATAACCTTTTTCAATTTTTATCTGTGTAAATAATAGGTTTTTTATTTAACCCAATTTTTTTTTGAAAATAATAAATTAATAATTTTTTTCCTCATTCCAATAGGACCAAAAAGTGAATTTTTTAGAGAAGATTGAAAATGCAAATCTGCAAAAATGGCTAAAAATGGAGAAAAAACGGGTTGTCCCGGAAATTTAATAAATCTCTAGTATTGCTATTATTTGAGTTACAAAAATTTCAAAATATGCAAAAAAATCTAGGAAAAATCTAGTTCTAGGAATGTTTTTCAAATTTGAATTTTTACCTAAAATGAAGCTTTTACTCAAATTCCAAAATTTCCCAAAATTCTTTAAAATTCAGGATTAAAAATATGAAAAAATACTAAAATTCTTAGAAAAAAATGCAAAACTGGAATTGTTTGCTTAAAATTACCTAATTTTCACAAATTTAATTCTGGGAAAGGGTTAAGGTTGGCAATTACTAGCATTACCTTCTCAGTATTATTTTTTTACTTTACAGGTCCTGGAATACCATTCACGTCGATAGTTGATTGTGATTATTTTACAAGTGTTTACAGGTGTTCTTTCCTATAGGTAGATATACGTTTTTTTAGCATTTAAATTTAGAATTTTTAGCATAAACTTTGACAAATTTAGCATATTTTTGTAGCATCATTTTTTTCATTTCCACCAAAACCCTAAATGTAGGGTTTCTTACACTTTTAATGGCAAATAATGAATTATAGAAACATTTCAATTCAATTAAGTGACATTAAACTCTAGAATAAATTGCTAAACTAGTTCTCAATAGGCATTAAAACCATGTTTTTTTTTTAAAAAATTAGCATTTTGTTGCATCAAAAGCCTAAAACAAACTAATATGGACAGCTGTCTCGCCCTAAAAAAATGGCGTTTTTTAATGTATTAGTCTTTGGACATTCATTACCATACCGCAGTATTGTTCTAATTTGTACCGCGAAACGGACATATTCGTGTAATTTTGCTATTTTAAAATATCCAGCTTTTAGGCAGAAATGTCACTTGTAAACACTTCCACATTAATTACTAAGACGGCTACCCTTAAATATATTTTTATGTTCTAATTATATCAACTTTCAATTCCAGTCCGTAAATAATTTATTCAGTGTGAATTTGAGAAAAATATGTCAAATAACTAACAATGTAGGCCTATACAGACCATATAAATGGCGGACATTTAGCCATTTTTGACCTGCGAGACTGGGGCGCAGGACGCAGGTTAAGTCTATTCCTACTTCTTTTGTTTTATTATATCTGGGCTTAGGGGATTAGCTGGATAACAATTGCATATATGTAAGAGTTTAAGAGTCAAATCATGTTGCATTAAAATGCTTTTTTTTTTACACGTTTTATGAATTCGGTCCTTTAAATGGCAATTCAAATGTACTTTTGTACTATTTTCATATAATTTGGTAAGAATTTTTCAGAACGCTCGTATGTGAGCGCAATCGAGCAGCCAACTCCAAATATGTGGGAAATAAAATTGCTTGTCAAATACTGTGATTGGGAATTGGTAAGAGATTGTTGGGAAGCAACCATGGTAAATAATATCCAACCAAATACAAAAATTTGTAAAAAAAAAAAAAAAAACGGCAGCCAAGCTCTCCTTCAAAAGTCTTCGGCTGTGAATGCTGTGAGATATAGAAGTTGAGCCAAGTTTTTTATTCTTTCTCCCTAGTTTCGCTTTGAAAATAAGTAAGATCATTTCGCCTGTTGACGAGCGCCAAGCCAACGATTTTTGTGGTAAAAAGTAAAATTTTTAAACTCGAAATCATAAAAAAAAACCAAAAATTTTTCTTTTTACCACAAAAATCGTTGGCTTGGCGCTCGTCAACAGGCGAAATGATCTTACTTATTTTCAAAGCGAAACTAGGGAGAAAGAATAAAAAGCTTGGCTCAACTTCTATATCTCACAGCATTCACAGCCGAAGACTTTTGAAGGAGAGCTTGGCTGCCGTTTTTTTTTTTTTACAAATTTTTGTATTTGGTTGGATATTACATCTTTTTGTTGTTCGTTTGCTATCATGGTGTGAATGATGGACTTTGAATGATTAAATTTGTTAAGTTCAAAGTTGTTTTTTGACATTTTTGGGCCCACGGCCCCCCCCCCCAAAGATACCCCTTGTGTTTTAAGCACTAGATATTTATAATGGTTAAGAGCATGTTTAATTTCAAGCTTGTACAAATTACTACACCTGAGTAATTACGCATTTTGATTTTGATTTTCCCCGGTCCCAATTGCCCGGTTTTGGTTATATGAGGTACATCTGAGTGTGGCCCAAGTTTCAAAGTTCTAAGATGAACCGTTTTCTCAGTATAGCGTATTATTCATAAGAGTACGGAATTACCTACTTTTGATAATTTTGATTTTCTCCGGTACCCGTTACCCAATTTTGCTTTCCATATTCAAAAGTGATAAAGAATGAGAGATATCAAAATGTATTCCACGTTTGAAACATCTCAGTTGTAGCGTTTTCTTTGAATGATTCATTTCTTAAAGTTCAGATATGTTTTTTGTCATTTTTGGGCCCATGGTCATCCCCAAATTTATCCCCTTGTGTTTTGGACGCAAGATATTTATAATGGTTAATAGCATGTTTAATTTCAAGTTTGTACAAATTACCACGCCTTGGTAATTACGCGTTTTGATTATCATCCAAATTTTGATTTTCTCCAGTCCATGTTACCCGATTTTGGTTTTGAAAGCAAACGTCACTGCGTCTGAAGTACATCTAAGTTTGGTCCAAGTTTCATAGTTCTAAGATTTACCGTTTTCTCTGTAGGCTAAATTAATCTCCGCGGAGAACTAGCTAGCCCCAGCCAGCCAGCCACCCAACCACCCACCCAGCCACCAGCCAGCCGAAAGGAATTTGACGATGTTGAGAGCCTTTTTTAACACAGAACGAGTTGTCGGATCGGGTTGATTTTGTTTTTGGTATGTCATGGACCACATACCAGGTTATATACCGAGTTTTAAGATTGTAACTCTTTCGGGGCGGCGTGTGCAGATAGCTGAAAACCCCCCAACTCTCGTAGCTGTATATAGGGCTGGAGTTCGTGTCGTCTAAGCAGTCGCATGCGCTTGTCTGCCGGGCGACGACCGTCGCCCTAGATTAAATTGAGAAATACAATCGTAATTCTTGAGTTTCATTTATTGTCTAGAATATGCCCGAAACCCAGTACCTTTTTTTAATTACAAAAAGGAAAAAATCAAATAACTTTAAAAAGGTTTGATATAAATTTTAAAGGTCCTTTTTCGTTTTTTTTTTTACATCCGTTTTGGTGTTGTTAAGGTACTTTTTGCCTGCCTTCTTGTTTCTTTTAGTTCCTAAACATCTGAGCCCTACTTATAAATAACGTATGCATGCACCTTATGATAGGAGTTTTTCCCCATCTATAACAACCTAGTGACAAGTAGAAGGAAGTAGTAGCAGTTTCACACCCCAAACGTCCGACTGAATATGCACGTGTACCACCGTCAGTGGCGCATCCTGAGGCTGAGGTGGAATTAAAATCGCCCTCCCCCCCCAAAAAAAAAACAAGCGAATCAATGAATTGTTCAATTACAATTGCTACTATTTTACAATGTTAACACATTCAAAATCATAACTGAGTACACAAGTTCAATAAATCACATCCTCGAGCACTTACCCTATAACAGCATTCAAAACTTATGTTTTTATGAAAAATTTGTATGTGGTGCTAAATTCTGGGAGGCACCAATCCGCCCCCCCCCCCCCTATTGTAAGACGCGTGGACCCAACCTAATTCGCAACAATATTTACCTCCAGATAATGTTGGGATCTAACCCCCCCCCCCCCGAAATATATTCCTGGGTAAGACTTGGCCACTGTATTATACCATAGCGCCGTTGATTTCTTAAAATCGTACAATCCCTTGGTTATTTATTTGTGCTATCCACGTCTTTGCACCCGTCATTTCTACGACAAATAAAGAACGTTGATCACGGGACAGGCAATCTGGTCGACGAAGCAAGATCTAGCATTCTAGCAACGGCGAAGTTTTACACGTCGATTTTGTCTCCTGTGTTTATTTTTAGCTTCTTCTGGTCTCATTCAGTCAAAACAATTAAAACTATTCCAATTACACTTGGAAATGTGTTTTATAACTAAATAGCAAACTCAAAAAACATGCATTAGAACTAGGACCTAGGTGATGTAAAACCCAGTACTAGTTGGATAGGTGAGATAACATTTAAGTGTTTTTGAAACAATTTATCTAAATGTATAAAAGTCGTATTTTTCCTTCTCCAATCCGCTTGAAAAGATGTTTTGCCATATAAAGTAATAACTAGTGAAATTTTTATTGTCCATCGAATTATTTAATCTAATATTATTTTATCCAATATATATATTTAAGGTAAAGGAATTTAAACATTTCAATAAAACTTGAATATTCGTAACAAAACTATTTTTTCATGGCAGACTATTTTTTTTTTTTTTAAAGAAATGTATACAAAATATCAATCCAATTTTAATTATTGAAGTGGATTCGATTTATTATTTCATTTTCATTTAAAGTGTAAGAAAATTCTATTCTCTGACCCTGGGTTTAAAACTGGAATATAAAAATATACTCAAAAAGAAAAACACTACACTAAATATAACCCTTTCATGGGCAAAATAGTTCCAGGGGTTAAATTTGAGTTTTGACTTTGTAGACTAACAATAATGAAGACTCTTAAAAAGAAAATCAAACTTTTTTTTCATTGGGTTACCCCCAAAAAGTTGGAGGGAAAACAAATTCCCACCGCCCACGAAAAGGTAAAAGTTAACAATATTTATGGATATTTAGCATACAAATATTCGATGTTTTTCGAAAACCAAAAAGCAACTTTTGTAAAAAATAATTAGATTTTTTTTTTAAATTTACTTTCATCTCCCATAGAGAAATCATTCGAGTTTGATGATAATTTCGATATATACACTCGCAGACACAACAACACAACAACAATTAATAATGTCAATATTCGTAATCATTGTTTTGGAAACGTTACTACCGACCGAACTGCCGTAGAGAATTTTTCCCCCGAGTTTCACTGGTATACGTAAGCTAGCTGCACATGCTAACGGTGGGTATCATGCTTCCCGGGAACCACGTAGCACGAAATGTCCGGTGGGAAGCATAATTCCTACGGCCCAAGAAAGGAATAAACAAATTAAAATACAATGTTTAAATATTCAAACACAAAATAACAACTATACACAACTTTCTAACTCGTAAAATATCAGTGAACTTGCTCAGTGCCTTTCATGACCAAAAAACCGATCCATGAGACTGCTTGCTGAATTCGAATTACAGATAAATAGCGCAAAGTTCATGAGTTCAATTGACCCTCTTATTTTGTTGTTTCTATTTTGATTTTAGCTAATAATTAAATCTACAATCCTCAGATATATTCCTTGGAATTAGATACAGCATACCATTCAGTCAGATTTTTCAATGGAAAGAGCTGAATTTTTTTCAAAGTTATGGATTTTCATCAGTCCCAAGTTTTCATTATGAAAATATTGGAAAACATTCGATTGCGTTTCTGATCACAATGGCGCGTCTGTGCTGGTGGGTTGTTTGGGGGGGGGGGGGCAGCGTTAATGACGAACCTCATCTCCGTTGTTCTCATACCCTCGGTAATTCGTACTTCGCATGAGAGGTTAGACGCTCACCTCGTACAGAAAGGGAAATTCGACTACTTGAACATACGCTGACAAAAGCAAACCAGAGTTCGAGTTTGACTCTTTGTTGTTTGAAATCACGGACAAGAGACCGTTTCTTCGAGTAGTTCGGCCGGAGTTATGCAAATCCGTTAAAAAGCTATTTTGATCCCACCAGATCGATTCCTCGCGACACTAAACACAATGCACACGACGTGACTGATACAGGCGCGATTTATCGCTCTCGCACCCGAAGTTTCATACTTGATTTATACACGACGTTCGTGTCTTGTATGCGGTGCGTAGCTCATTCTTGACGGCGGGCTAAGGAATGGTTCCGAAATTCTCTCAGTTGGCAAGAATATCGCTGGAAATCGAGTAATCTGCAACGTGCGCACGTTCCGCATTGCTACATCGAGTTCATTCAGTAGAATAAAGTGACTTGGACGAATCCTTACACAAACATCACCCTATACATGGCCCATGGGTAATTTTGACGCGAATTAAACTTTTATTACCATTTTAATACGTTAGTACAAAATATAATAATATATCTCAAAGCTTTCGCGAACGATATTTTACAATAGATGAACTTTTTAGTTTTTATGAACAACTTTTTTCTTTAGCTCATTTAAAATGGTATTACCAGTTTTATATTCTTCTAAATTTAAATCTCTATCTATCAATGACGTTTAAACATTAAACATTAAACATTAACATTAAAGACTGAACTTTGACATGGGTATTGCGCAATAACGTGGGCTATTACTCAGAGTTGACGTTTATATAATATTAAACGAACAGTGGCGTATCCAGGAATTCATAAAGGGGGTTCAATCAATTTTTTCATGGATGTGCCGAAGGCTAAGTGGGGGTCCAGGGGGCTTGCCCCCGGAAAAAATTTCTTCTTCAAGGTCATTTTGGTGAAAATATGTGCGTTTTAAAGCATCACAATGACCAATTTTTTATCTACTAAAATCATGTTTTAATCCAAAAGTTTCCTATTCGAGGTAATTTTGGGGAAAATCTGTGCGTTTTAAAGCATCAAAATAACCAATTTTGTATCTACTAAAATCCTCTTTTAGTCAGATGGTATTTGTAGTTATTTTATTTTCTTCTTTACACTTTTTTTTAAAGGGGGTGGGGGGTTTGTCCCCCCTCTCCCCCCCCTTGGATACGCCACTGTAAACTAAATGTGTTGACATATTTTACTCTCAGTCATCATTGTGTTTGTAATAATTATACTCAAAGAGGTTTGTGATAGTAATTTTCTATAGCTTGAGTAGGAGAAAGTCATTTGAAATGTTCAAATATTCGCGAATTTGTCACATGCGGAATTGTCTATATCCATTATTAACAAACCTTCTGAAGTTTCGAAATCTTTGGTTGAAAATTAAAGGTCAAGAAGTGGTCCAGAATGATTGTGGAAATGCTCTGGATTTGACGATCAAGCTATTTGTAAAAATACATTTCTGTAAAAAAAAATCGTCTTTAAAATCATATATTTAACTGATTTACTACGAAAACACTAATACAAATTTCATAATTTTTAAAGGCTATTGTACTACCTCTGGCCGATAATTTGAAAGTCGAAGAAACATGTCTGAAAAGTTTGCTGAAAGAAAGAAGGCCTTTAAAATAACAGAAAAAAATGTGAATTTTTTTGGGCGGGACATAACCTCACTTTTGGAAATTATATTTAGATTTTTTGACAAAAGTGTAGCATACAAGACTCGTTCAAAATTAAATTTTGAGAATCGGTTTTCTGGACATAGTTTCTACACACCTTTAGCTATAACTTGACTATAGCTAAAATAGTTTTCTGAAAATAACAGTTGGTGTACGAATTTTTTTGTCAAACGTACAAAGTCTTGTATGCTACACTTTTGTCAAAAAAATCTCTAAATATAATTTCCAAAAGTGAGGTTATGTCCCGCCCAAAAAAAATTCACAATTTTTTTTTTCTGTTATTTTAAAGGCCTTCTTTCATTCAGCAAACTTTTCAGACATGTTTCTTGGACTTTCAAATTATCGGCCAGAGGTAGTACAATAGCCTCTGGCCGATTCCTGGCCGATTCCGATTCCTTCTGTGTATTTGTATGTGTTGTACATAAACACCTTGCATCAAAATGGTTGAAATCAATATTATTTTATTTATACTAATTCCACCCAACCCAAACCAAGTGAGCAATGTGATGAATCCTACATAAAATCATAACCGAATCACGTTTGAGGTAATAACGTGACTATTAACCACAAACGACCATGACAAATCAGTTGCGTTGCTAATGATGGGCGTATGTTATGAATAGAAAATACAAATAGAACAAAAGTAATATATAAGGCTCGTTAGTGTACTTGCAACAACACCCAACGTTATGTTATCAACAGTTCAGTTATTAAATCTACGTTGAAGCTTACACTTCATCATTTATCATTGTGTAATGGGACGACCATACTTTTATTTTATATTATTCGAGCTATACGAGAGAGGTGCAATGCAAATAACTATTTATAAAACTTAGATTTGTCGATTATTTTGATTTATTTTTTATTTTTAAATTCAGTTGATTTTATTTGTTTAAAACACATTATGTATGACCCAAAGAATGTGAATGACATATTATATTTGAGTATTTTAGTATTGTGGCTAAGCTATAAGCTTTGTGAGAACGTAATAAAGTGACCTTGGTGTTATTTATCCAGTGTCAAGTGTTGAGTCTGTATTGATTGATGGATGAACGGGTTCGCACGTTAATCACTGCTGGGTTACGAGTGTCGCATGGGAGAGCGGTGGCCACTCGTGCAATCCACCTATACCACGCTCGGCTGAGCTTCACGCAGACCGCCGGCAGTGAGAGGTGAGGATCGTTTCTATATACTCACACCTTCTAATCAAAGTTCACCATTATTAGCATGTTTACCATCCTCTGCACCAATATGCATGCAGTTTTTTTTTTAGTTTTAATATTAAAAATGGTGTTTTTTTTTCATTTTTCCTATTGCAAAAAAGTGAAATAATTAACTATTATAAGAAGTGTATCGTGGCCCTTTTATGACATTTGAATTATTATCTGATAATCATAACCCCGGCGACAGAACAGTCCGATTAATTAAAAATAATCGATTACTTAATAATTTTATGTCAACCTATATTCACAGGCACGGCAATGTGATCGCTCTTGTAGCAGTTGACACCTTCAATGCTATATCGAATACCGATATTTCAATTCCTATGATTATGATTTATTCCTACATGTTTAATAAAATTTGTTGTGTACACATGTAATTTATTATACACATCAGTATAACTCGACATAAAAAATGACAGAATTCCGATTTTTTAACACATAATTTTCTTTTTGCGTCTTTTTTTCTTTTTTACGTGGAAGGTCCAATCTCAAATAATTCTAGGGACCCCTGGAAATGTAATAATATAGTAGCAGTTTAGCCGGAAGCGTGCGATAGACCATAAACAAACAAACAAACAAACTAACAACCGCGAGTTTTTGAACGGACATTTTGGGATGCTCAAACTCTGTTTAAAGGTGTATCAGAAAATTAGAAAACGTAATAAAATCGTGAAGCTTGAAATATCCTATTCACATTCAGTCATGTGTGCTATACTACTGTGCTGCTTATCAACATTTCGGGCCAAATTTATCAGACATCCTGTTACTATCAACCGCAACTCACAGTATATAGTCTTGTCTTTGTCAAGTTAAGAAAAATATGGAACACTGAAAATGTTAAGTTACTTTATGAAAAGAAGGAATTCCAATTAAGTCGTGTTTCCCTTACTATAAAAAATATGAATTTACAATTGTTGGGCTATTAGTTAATTTATAAATTACATTTCGTTGAAGAGTCACAAATTGTAGTAAAAATCGTTTACAATTTTACGGTCATATCGGAATAAGTAGGCCTACCGCTATATACAATACATTGCTTATTGGAAGAACTGGACGTCTCTAAAACCAGACTTTATGTGACGTATTTCAGAACGTATGCTAAACATACGATACAAGATTTAATTTGATTATTTATTTTTGAATATAGGACAGGATTGCTACTGCGTGAAATTCATTCCTAGTTCCTACAAAATGGTAACTATTATGACCATCATTCATAAGGTCTTCAAAGTAATCTTGAACACATGCGCAACCCAATAGTAATAATAATTCTTTATTTCATTTTGATCGTGTACATTGGCGTATTGAAGACCATGCTAGGAATTTAAAACTTATGCCTGATTATGATGGAAAAGTAGCGCGTTCAAAGAAAAGTCTGCAAAAGAAACGCGTTGTCGGGTTTGCTTATAATTCACAAATCTTTTTAGTTACAATTTAAAAACCAATAGTTTTTTGCGACTCACTGTGCACTCGTGTTATCAGTGCTTGCAGCCTGTTGAACGTCGCCAGTTTCCGGGATGTTAGGGTGATACCCTTGGCTTATAAAGCGTGCTTCGTAGAGTCAACAGCAGCCGCGACTCCCCACATTTACGCAACATACGTATAAATTATCTCATAATCACATGTATACAACCGCTATAATATATGGCAATCAGGAAATAAATATAGTTGGTAGTTAGTCGGTTTGCGACAGTGAACGAAGGAGTGTATGGCCTTGAATATCGCATTCGAGTGACGTGAATGTTACATGATTCATCAAAGCGTTAGATTCACCGTCGAGTCAGTGAAATCAGCAAGAAAGATATCACTGCAGTTCCGCGCTAAGTGTTGTTCGGGTAAGTCTGAGTTTTCTTCCTAAGCGTCGAGCGAGCGGAGTGAACCAGTGGGCCAGTGTTTTATGATCTGTGTGCTGTGACCGGGTTACTGCAAGTTATGTTCCGAAATAACATCTTCAAGGTCGTCGTGGAAAAATGCGCGCTGATGCACTTAATAATGTACTGGGGGCGATACTTCAAGGTAATGTTTTGATTTGTCAATTTAAAGATAGATTTAATTCTTAGATCGTTGAATAAATTATTTATATCAAAATATTTTAAATCGTGTGCTGGATATGACTATGTTTACTAGAAGATTGTGCAGAAATTGCATTTCTTGATAGAAAATACTTGTAATTATGCACTCGTCTCGTGACAAAGTATCATATAAATTTGGTTTTGCTACAAGCTATGTGAGTTTAGAAGAAATCGATTTTGCAGTCAAATTTGACTGGCGATAATGATGACCAGGCGGATAAAAGAACATGAAGTCTGGTTAAACACAAAATAAGCTTAAGTCGAACATTTAAATTACAAAATGATTAAATGTCGAAAATGATATTGTGGTTAGAATAAATAAATTAATGCAATTAAACAAATAAGTACATTTTATGAAAAACTTAATATTTGGGTTATCTCTCATCTTTATAATACAATTATGTATTGTTTATTTACCAAAACAAAAAAGAGCACAGCTACAAGCACACTGTGCCTGCCAACCAAAAAAAACTATCACATAAGCAAGCCCTACTCTATAAAACTTATGGTTAAACATAGCAGGCGAGACTCAACCGTAGTAGACTCGCAAATAAGTAGCACTTTCTATATCCCCTGAAGAGGGACTGTAGTTGTCTCAAGGCATTTGTTTTAAGAAAATTTTATTTTAATGTTCTCATTTGCAAGTAGAGAAACTTCTCGACAGGAATAATGCCATGCCCATATAGTATGCCTAGGCGTACTATGCTACGGAAGAACGTACGTACGAGAACGTACGGAAGAATAACGCACGAATAATTTGACCATCTAGGCTGAACTGACTCTCATAACAGAATTGTTTTAAATTATTATTCTGTCTGACTGGAGTGGAATTAGATGCGGCTCAGCGTCATACGCGACAACTTAATTATGGGGGTCCACTCACAGTCTTGTTTTCCAAAAGCAACCTTAGGCTAAAAATATATTATAGCTTCACTTGAAACATTCCGCGGGTATGCATTTCCAAATACACAATTATTGTAGTTTGAGGGGGGGGGGGGGAGGGGGGTATTATATCAAAAAGCTTATATAGGTTTTGTGAGCTATGCTTCAGTGCGCGGATATTCTAATGCATGAATATTGCCAAATAACATCTGTGAACAAATGATCTAGTGCGCGAATATTATCACAGTACACGAATAGTTTAGTGTACGAATAGTTTAGTGCACGATAGTCTTATGCGCGAATATCACAGAACACGAATAGTTTAGTGTACGAATAGTCCAGTGCACGAATAGTCTAAGCGCGATGCGCGAATGTTCAGGAGCGAGCGCGTACAATTAAAAAAATGCAAAAGTATCGTTCTCAATATTTCACAGAATTGATGAGAGTTCTTTTAAATATTAACATGGCTGAAAGAATTTAATAATTCACGTTTGTGATAAAGCAAGTAGGCCTACAAACCAAATGCGGGACTTGATAAACTGCAAACGTATGCCATTTGTTTCAATTAGTAGGTAAATATTTATTTGAAATAAAAAACACCGTTCATTAAACACATTGATGACAATTTATTCTTATAAATTTAAAAATACCTTAGCATAGAAAACCTTGCGAATATTATAATTTAAAATAAAATTCCCCAAAACAACAAAGTTTTCATAAGTTTAAAAGTTCTAAACACAATCAAAGTTTGTAAGTAAAAGTTCGTTCCTATGTCAAAAGCAGCAACCGGAAAAAGTACTGTTTGAAACTGTGAACAAATTCAGATTAAAATTTTGGTAAGGTAAATTGTAACTATATATTCAACTCAAAGTAATGTAAACATTTTGCTTGGCTCTTGCAAGATGCGATTCATCTGATTACCCATGCATTACTTGACAAGTCACAACCATACCTTCCTGGGTACAACGCCCACTGAACTCAACGTGTCATTATGTTCCGATCAAGAAATACGAAACAGAAGGAGGATTACTTTACATAACGATATCAAGGTCTAATCACCAACCTTAGAGTAGAGCTAAACAGGAAAGTGATCCGAGTCGCTGGCAACCTTGTATTGTTACGATTCAACGAACGTGTAAAAGTCGTCGTCATGCATTTTAGAAAAGTATAACATTACATAGCTATAGACATCAGTGATGTATGCGGAGAATAGATATGCATTTGCTCGAAAGGTAAATTTACACGTTTCAGAAAAATGTTCTGCATTTATTTTGGAATCAGGTAACCAATTATCATTGAATTCGTGGTAAATGTATGCTATAAGTACAGTAAACTGCAGAGTACATTTACATGATCTTCTAATATGACTGAATTTTATAATTCTACTCTGAACACCCGACATCACTTACTTATGACTGATCTACAGAGTTAATATATTTTCTTTTATTGCTAATAATTTAAAATTTATTCAAGAAGAGAAGCAAATAAAAATAACACAATTATTATTAAGCGAATAGGATGCAGTATGGTGTATTTTGCGATTTTTTTTCGAATCCTCTAATTTGATTAAACATTACATACTTTTCATTGCGAATAAATTGTCTTCCACAATGACAAAAGTTTGCTCAATTGATTTTACTTGTTTTATTTGAACTACTGCAAAGTCCTTGGGCTTAGATGGGATATTTTATGACTCGACGAAAAACATGCAGAAAAGCATATAAATGATTATAAACTTTTATGTTATCATTGTGGCATTGTTGATTTCAAGAAACGACGTGGCTAGTGTGGTTTATTTATGCTACTACGCAAGTTTGTTTCGAGGATAACAAAACTCGTGTGCTAACAAGCAGCATCTGTAGCCTATATACGCAAGAACTTATTTCGGGAGTTTCGGGATTCTATATCGTGTGCTAACAAGCTGTACCTGTATACGCAAGAACTTATTTCGGGAGTTTCGGGATTCAATACACTAGCTCCACCAGTGAGTTTAATAATTGAGTGATGATAAGATGTACACTGACATGATTGCGGTGAGTTTTGTATCCTTAGTTTTATTATTCAAAGTTCACGCAGCTTTTTATTTCAGACTATACAGACTTGATACGGTAGAATCATAGAATAGTATCTAGAAAAAAACGGGAAACGATAAAAATGGCGATGTTAAAATTAGCCAACAGGTTTATACATCGGAGTATTGGGGTCGCATATAAGAGGGTAATCACATAGATTGCAATTGATAATGGTTGCATTCTGTGGTGCTCACTTGGTGAGTTTCGTAAAGATCAGAGGAGCTTGGCTCGATCCTCGGTCTGGGCACACCTTCTCGAAACTGTATAATTAAAGCGCCTACGTTGTCATTTTACTTCGCAGTATTTGCATTTAGCAATCGCCTGTTTTACAATAGTAAGCGTCAGCAATTACTTAGATTAGAACGATCATTTGAAATTTCTCGGCTGCCATTACGCATGTGGACCATATGAAAAATGTTGGGAGGCGTATAAAGCCTTCAACTTATGAACGACATATTATACATGCTTAATAATCCCAAAGGTAAAAATTATTATTTGTAAAGTTATTTTATTAGTTTATAAACGTTCATTTGAATTAAAATTAATAAATTAAAACAAACATTTTAAAGTCAACAATCGCTTTAACATTAACAGCAGTTTGAATTTAAAGGACAATGAGAACTCACGGAACACCATTCTTGCAAAATACACAACGACGCAGACTGACATGTACATTGTACACATCGTTTGAGATTCAGCTATCACTGGATAGGCCTAATGTTGATATGATATGATTTTTGGTAAACCTCATATTCGTTTGATTGGGATCGTCTAATAAATCAGTTTTATCTTTTCGTTTTTCTTTTCTGATGATTTTTTCTTTCTTTCTTTCTATCTATCTTTCTTTCTTTCTTTCTTTCTTTCTTTCTTTCTTTCTTTCTTTCTGTTCTCTTTTTTCTTTTTTTCTTTTCTTCTTTTCTTCTTTTTTTCTTTTCTTCTTTTCTCCCACCCTTGTTATATTTGGTTCATTGATTAATTGCGTTTAAAATCATTTTTGAGTTTGTTACCGAAATTATTGTATTTTAATAGATGTCTTTGTAATATTAGTATTTCAAATATTTACTTAACTGTAGTTCATTGTTATGTCTGCATCTATATAATTAGATTTATTTAGTTGTCCTCCTTTGTAAATCAGTTTTTTAACTGAATAGGATCTGAGTTAATTAAATAAACAACTAAAATAAAAAGAAAGAAAGAACTTCCATTCTTACATAATATATATATTATTATTATACAGGCACGCCAATTAAGATACAATAACAAAATTCAAGAACAACGAACTTTAAGCAGTTATTACAATTTTCTACAAAAACAACGCAAACAATTAGAAAACAATTACATAAAAATACATCAACGGAGTAAAAACATGTTTGAATTAAAAAGGTCTTGAGTTCCATTTTAAAATCTGCCACACGTTCATCTTTTAGGTGTTGGGGCAAGCATTTAAAACGTTTACTGCCACCACAGGTTGGGCTCTCTTCATAAATCTACCATTTATGTTGCTTGCTATAAAAATCTGTCTTTTGTCTAGTGTTGTAACAATGCATTTCATCTTTTTTCAGTGGCTGTTGTGATTTAGACATCATAAACATAATGGTTTAAAAATATACATACATGAAAAAGTAAGAATACCCAGATTTTTTAAATGCTCCTTACAAGATTGTGGCTGTTTAATACTCATTATAATTCTTATTGCACGCTTCTGGAGCTTACAAACTCTTTCACAATTTTGCTTAAAAGAATTTCCCCACACCTGTAGCAGCATAGCATAAATGAGATTGAATCAGTGTATAGTAAACAGATAAATACAAGACTCTTATCATAGCCTAGTATTTAAGTTTTCTTAAAACATACAAGTTGGAACTTACTTTTTTACATTACATGTCCATTCCAAGAATTGATTATTGGATGAGCGAAGCGAAGACTTCAATTTCAATGACCCCCCAAAAAAAAATTTAGCTCAAGTGTTTTTTTGTTTGTTTGTTTGTTCGCTCTCTACTGGAAAAACGGCTAATGCGATCTTGATGCAAAATTTGAGGGGACCTTTGAAATCTCTGAACTTAGAGGTGTATTGTTTTAGGGTACAATCGAAGAAATATTTCTCATGAATATCGTACTTTTACGATTTTTTTCGATTTTTTTCGCGATATTTTCGTGACATTTGGTCCGATTCTGACCAAACGGGTAGGGCTACAACGTTCATATTTCACATGGAAATTAAGGTTATGGTGATGTAGTACCTTTTGAAAGAAAAAGTTGAAAAAGTTAGCCAGAATCCATAGAAATAAAGGTTTTAATACGAGTTTTTTTAGGTAGTATATAATAACAATTAACAAGTAACAATAGAAACTTGACAACAATCACCTACAATGCATTCAAAAAGCACTTGCAAAGGAAAAGTGTAAACAAACGCAAAAAAACGCAAACAAAAAACTTACAAAAAAGCTCATCCATTAACGCGGCGTGACTTGAGCGTTTGCCTAGTTAACATATACACCAAGGAATTGATTGCTCTCTACCTGTTCAATTGGTGTTTGAGATATGGGTTTGAGATATGGGCCTGGGCCTACGAGCTTCATCTTCAGATAAACCATGCATCCTAGAAATCGTTTCCACTTTTCTTTCGACATAACTTTATCCTTATGAAGCATATGGTGCAGGCATCTTAATCTCACTTTTAATTCAAACAGCAACGTGGATAATACGACTTCACAATTCAGCTGTCAAAGTACTTCGAGAGCTCAAATTCAGGCGGCCATTGCATGATAGCATTTTTAGTTTTTCTGCGTTGGTTGTGCTGAGATGATCACATAGGTCCATTGGCAAGGTCTTTCAAAGATAAATGAAACTGTCCCTGCAGTAGAAGTTCTTCAAAAATTAAAATAGTGTAGGCCTACCAACGGATGTTTGCATTATTCTTTAATAATGCCAGCTTTGACAATTTAAAGTATATAATACATGGGTTATGAGAAAATAAAGGAATAAATTATTGATATGACATGAATGTGTATAGTATTAATATTATGTTCCCCGTGCATCATGCAAGAAATTGAAATACATGAATTTTGTACTCTTTACTATACACGCGTATAGAAAGTGTAGTTCTCTTGGGAAAATAGCAAGTGTTTTATTTTCCAATAACATAATGTACAGTATTTTCATGGGTATAATTTAAAAAATTGCTGGCGTAACACGATTTTACTAATTTTAAAATATTGAAAGCATTTACAGTAGTACAGTCGTGTTAAAATTGTACGAAAGAAGACATTTTCCAATGTTTCCAATGTTGAATTTTATTTACAAATTACTTGATTGCCAATTTCAGTGAATTCCACATTTTATTCTGAAGCACGAATATAATACGTCTTTTAGTGCATCTTTTTGGATTAGCGTAGCGAGCGTAGCGAGCGAAGCGAAGATTCCATTTCACTACACTGGAGAAAAAATCCGGAATGTTTTTTTTTCTTTTTGTATTTTTGTGTGAGTGTGTTTGTCCACACGATTCCGGCTAAATCAATACTCCAATTGCAATGAAATTTTATGGACGCCTTCGAAATCTCTGAACTAAGAACTGCAAAGTTTTTGAAATCGAAAAACTATTTCTCATTAAAATCGCAATATTACGATTTTTTCGATTTTTTTTTTCGATTTTTCTTTTTTTTCTTCGACTTATAACGCCTACATGTTTTATCCGATTAATATAATTTTTTCACAAAACCTTAATTTTATGAATTAATATATTCGTTTGAAATTTGAGCGCAATCGAAAAATTATTTCTTATGAAACTCGCAATTTTATGTTTTTTTTTAAATTTTTAAAACATTATTCGATTTATAATACCTACATGCTTTATCCGATTGTAATGATGTTTTCAAATAACCTTAATTTTATGAATTAATATATTTTTGTGAAATTTGAGCGCAATCGAAAGATAATTTCTTATGATAATCGCAATTTTACGCATTTTTCGTTAAAATTTTTTTTTTCGACTTATAACATCTACATGCTTTATCCGATTGTAATGATATTTTCACAGAACCTCAATTTTATGAATTTATATATTTGCGTAAAATTTTAGCGCAATCAAAAAATAGTTTCTCATGAAAATCGCAATTTTACACTTTTTTCGTTTAAAAAAACATACGCTCATCCAACAACGCGCCTGAAAAAGCGTTTGCGAAGCTTCCTTGTAACAATATTGTTGTTCTCCAATTTTTACCCAACTAGTATGAAATCGCAGAAGGTTGTTTACAAAGAATGCTGATCACTTATTTACACCATACAACATTTCCACAATACTCTGAAATTACTCTAAATTCGTATTGCGTATGTAAAATTAGTTGACAACAATACCACAACACCATACGCTAATCGGTATGGAGCTACATTTTAATGGCTTCGTTTTTCGGTCCGTTTGACGCGCTTCGATAAGCTTCGTCCAGCATTATGTTTCGAAGTTGCAATTTGGACGTACGCTTTCCTATAAAAACTATACGCATCAGTTTTGTGATGCGACATTAATTTTCCTTTCGACGATAATTGGATCCATCGGACTCATGCGTTTATCAGTGGGCTACCATCTCATGTGAGACGTCCAAATGGATAAACGCTAATAGTTACCAATGTTGCTACTTATAATTATTGTAATGTACGGTATAATATACAAAAAATCAACTACTATCATGCTGATAAAACGTAATAATGGCAAACACAGCAAATGTTTCTAATGTTACAAAAAGGTTTTCTTTATTTCAGCATTAACAATGCTGTAGAGTCATGCATAAAAAACCTTTTATCATTTTCATATTATCAATGAATGATGGATTTCGACCTTGGCCTAATGACATGGCTTCAGCTACGGCCCACAATTTACTAACCGCATATAAAAAAACTTCTACTAAAACGTGATTATAACAAAGCATAATCATATAGATCGATGGGGATATTATCGACGGTGACATGAAAACGATGAACCCCCCACACGAAACGTATATACCTGCATTGCACAACACGGCTCATCAACGTACCATCGAGAACTGCGCTCCGACAAACCTGATAATGAAGTCGTGAAATATTTGATTGCGAGAATCCGCTAATAACTAACATTTGCAAGAGTGTTCGCATCATTCTTCCGTCACGATGTTTGGCGGTTGCACTTGCTGACAAGACACGGTTGTGGTTTAGAGGAGTAAACCAAGTGTTCCAAACTTCAAGTAGTGTCAACCTGACGAGTGAGTAGATAAATAATAAGATTTTTACCCACGGCGACTATCAAAACGTTGAAAGTAGTTTGTTTTTGAGAACAAATAGAAACAAACTCTGATTTATGTTCAGTAATCAGTAGTATTCAAAAGATTAAAAAGTATTATTGCACACTTTCTTAGGAGCAGCTGTCGCTAGTAATCATAATTATTGATCCACACCTTTACCACATTTTTATTGTTTTTATTGTTGGATGAGCGTAGCGAGCGTAGCGAGCGAAGCGAAGATTCCATTTCACTACACTGGAGAAAAAATCCGGAATGTTTTTTTTTTTTTTTCTTTCTTTCTGTATTTTTGTGTGTCTGTTAACACGATTCCGGCTAAACCGATACTCCGATTGCGATGAAATTTCATGGAGGCCTTCGAAATCTCTGAACTTAGAACTGCCACGTTTTTGACCGCAATCGGGAAATTTTTTCTCATAAAAAACGCAATTTTACGATTTTTTTCGATTTTTAAAAACTTTCTTCGACTTATAACACCTACATGCTTTAACCGATTGTAATGATTTTTTCACAGAACCTTAATTTCATGAATTAAGATATTCGTGCGAAATTTGAGCGTAATCGAAAAATTATTTCTCATGAAAATCGAAATTTTACGTTTTTTTTTCTTTTTTAAAACAATTCTTTGACTTATAACACCTATATGCTTTATCCTATTGTAATAATTTTTTCACAGAACCTTAATTTTATAAATTCATATATTTGTGTAAAATTTGTGCGCAATCGAATAATTATTTCTTATGAAAATTTCAATATTACGATTTTTTCCTTTTTTTAAATTATAATTAATTAAAAAATTTAAAATTTAAGTTAATTTTTCATTTAATTTAATTTAATTAAAAAAAAAATCTTCAACTAAGTAATGATTTTTTCACAGAACAACTGAAAATCCGCATAACACATGGCAGCTCAATGCACCAATTACGCTCATCCAACAACGCGGCGGGACTTAAGCGTTTTCCTAGTTTATGATCTGTAGTTATTGTCGACAGAAAAACGGCCAAATTATTGTCGACTTTTCCGAAATGTTAGCAAAAAAACTTTTTCATAAGGTAACTTTTAAGACTGTGATTACATTTACATTACATATCATTATGCACAAAGTTAGTTAACATTTCCATTGTTAGTATGTGCAAAGTTTATGCTGACGGCAAATGCTCCCCAAAACATTGCAGTCTCATATTAATCTGTATTCTTAAATTTATATTTTTATTTCAACTGAAAAATATTCTTACAGCCAAGTCAGTCACGTAATATAACAAGACTTCCAAATCAAAAGTGCTTATCCCCGAGTAGACATAAAGAGTTATTTCCCTTTAAATACTTAAAATCGTCGTGCTTAAAATGTTTTCCCCCTGGAATGGGTAGGCGTTTCCATGGCAACCACAGCCCCCTCACACTTGACGTACCTGAAATCTCACCGCCCTCTAAAGACACTCTTGTCTCTCTCCCCTAAATCCTTTATCTCGGAAACCGTCTGCGAGAAAGCGGATTGAGGCTGAAGGGCCTCGGAGGAAGAAATTTACTAAATTATTTTCCTTGCGTATCCCTATCCAGGGGAGATTAGTTTAGATAAGCACTCGGGGTTTGTTTAGATGGAGAGATAAAATAATATGGACATGAAAACTTGAGAATTTAAGCGTAAGCGAATATGAAAACACTTCCAGAATCAAGCGTTTTAGACGAAACTTCACCATTCGCGTGTTTTCAAAACTCAATTGGAGGGGTTTAGAGAATTTAATGCCAAACTTGAATGATTAAGAATTTAAAATTTTTTGGGGGAGGGTATTGTATGTTAGACGTTACAGTAAAGCAAGACTTTGGATAGAAGTTTGCAGAAAGGTGTTAGGCAACACAATGGTTGTCCATTAATTTGTTGAGGAAGAGAGGCATTAAGGTGATTACATGGTACAAAAGAGAGACATCAGAGGACGAGGTGACAAATATAATTTCTAATTTAAAAAAAAGTACGTTATACCAAACTTACAAGGAGGTGTTCAGGAACTCCTCAAGGGAATAAAAGGATTTCTCCAGTAAGTACTTTTTGAGGTCAAACTACAAAGAATTTTATTTTTTTATTTCTTGTAGGAGATTATATTTAATTAAACAAAAACCAGAATCTAAAGATGTATACGGAATCTGTTTAGTAGAGAAGTGTTACGGATGACGGACGACAACAATCTTGGTTTTAAGATAGTGGATCGTCACAGAACGTTAACATCATTATATCTATTAATTATTCTTGTAGACGTAGCGCTGAGATTTTAAACACAAAAGGCAAATACACATTGAGAGTAAAATCTGAAAGACGAGCCGCAGTCAAATTGTGAGGGGCTTATTCAGAACGAGCTGCTCTCGTTTCTTAAAATGACTGCGGTAACTAGAACTAGAAACAAAAGAAAATCGAACAAGGATGGCAAGCAAGTCGGTGGGGAAATGATACGAATGTGTGGGGGGCGGGGGGAGGGGGGGGGGAGGTGTCTGGTACATCTTGGATGACACGCTAGGAGGATGACAGCGTTCAAAATGACAAATGAGCTAGATCGGTAGAGTGCAGAAAGTGGTCGGGTTAGACACCGCACAATGTAAGATATTGGTTTTGAGCGGAAGAAGAAGAGGTAATCAATTACGAACAAGACAGAGGAGAAGAGTTATTAATAGAAAACTCCTAGGTGCGCTACAGCATTGGAGTTTTGAATGGAGTCGAGAGAGAGGAAAGTACTATACCAATCTATCTATCCGTCATCTTTTATGCTGTCAGGAGCTCGTCAAAAAACGGGTAAACTTTTGCCATCCCATTGGCGAATGCAGGCGGTTTTGTTTACGGCGCCTTGAAGCCTACAAAATTATGAAAGGGAGAATTTTCCATCTCGGAGTTGAAACTATGATTCATTTCGTGGTTTCAGGAAAAATTATCTGTGAAATTGTGTATGTATGTATGTATGTATGTATGTATGTATGTAGTATGTATGTATGTATGTATGTTATGTATGTATGTAGTGTATGTATGTATGTATGTATGTATGTATGTATGTATGTATGTATGTATGTATGTATGTATGTATGTATGTATGTATGTATGTATGTATGTATGTATGTATGTATGTATGTGCGGGTGGAGTCGTGCCCATGAGTTGGCTCGGTGTTCGCTATTTAAAATGCATCGCAGTGCAGTCTCTGGTTAACATGATGTTCGCTGATAGGGTTGGTATGGTCCGCTTTTAAAGTCCCGGCCCCCATGCATTCGAACATCAGTTGGTTACTTGGGTGTGTATACTCGAAAAAACGAAAGTATATACATATTATGGCATTGAATAATGAGCTGTAATATAACATGGAATTCGTAACGTATAAGCCCACTGTGTACATTTTACAACGTTCGATCATCACTATTGATTATATTCAAATATTTGATTGTGTATAAAAGTAGGACATTTTTTCCACTTTTAAAACGTGTTTTATATCCCAACATATATATATATATATATATATGCAAAGAATAACAATCTTACCTACTCGTGAGGCGTAGAGCTTCACGGAACAAATTAAATATGCGTGTCACTGAAAGGTATTTTCATTGAATATAGAATATTCATAGGATTTTGAGAAGTATTATGACATGACACATATTAGAATCTGTTGAAATTATTTGAGCATACCAAGAGAGTTTGGAGCAATAGCTCGCTTTGGAGCTGTGTTTGATACTCATAAAGAAACGCCTCCCCCCCCCCCCCCCTCACCACGATGTATTTAAAAGTGCCCATTCGCTCATCGCCAAGTCGAGCGAATGCGTTTTTAAGCATTTTTTACCCCCAATTTGTAAAAAAATGTGTAGAGATGTTAACAAAGGATATGCGCATGTCTATCATACAGCATTTCCACATTTTGCATACACGAAACAATGTTGTGATTGTGAAAATGGGTTATGTACACATTTAAAACTTGACATACTGGTGCAAACCACAACTTCATAGGAAAATACGTTGAACTTCATAGTGATGCAGATTATGTCCATTGCATTCTTCATTATCACCTGTTTTACCCCAGCTCAACCAATTGTGAAAATCATATCAAATTAACATGGAACAGGATAATTTAAACGGACGGATGTACGATATTTTTACATTTTAAATTTTAAATCTATACCAAGTACAAAAGTAAAATTTTACTATATGAAATAAAGAAAGAATTCAAAATTAAAATAATCATTTAATATCTTAAAAGCACACACTGAATACAATTATTAATGATATTAGTTCGTTAGCTATTTGACCCGGAAATGTAATGTTTATTGAGTGTTTTTTTAAAACTCACTTACCAAAGTCACTGAGTACGGGAAAAAACAGTGACTTTGGTAAGTGAGTTTAAAAAAAACACTCAATAAACACAATTTTTAATATTTGACAATACATTTTTATTTTAGTATCGTCCTTTGTAAATCAGTTTTATAGTAGACATGATAAACATATCGGCAAATTCATACAACGGCGGCAGCTATGGTTTGATTCACGCAATCCTACACTCCTGACTGAAGATGTTCCCCTGGGATTATCAGTGACACCTCTGAATTAAGCCTTGGAGGTCCCCGGCAATAAGTTACCCGGCCGGGGCTGTGGGAATCTCTCCACAAACAGCCTGGAGCAGGTGATATATTGGTGACACCAGGCTAGACCGTACGTTCCACGTGTGTGGGCCCGCGCCCGCGCCCCCGCTTGGCCGTGAAATTCCCTTAAGGAGTTACAGGAGGAAGATACGATATATACGCAGCTAAGCTTGAACATTATTGACTTCTATTTCGGAAACATGGAACAGCCTCAGTAGAAAGCCAGTAAGAAAAATAATCAGAAAATATATAGTGGTAACTCAAACACATTTTCTGTATTAAATTTTAGATTAATTATCTAGATATTAATTCCTTATTTAAACTTGATTTTGTTCACATATTATAAACACCACACAAACAATATCATCACATAAAAATGAATTGTAAAGGTAACTCATTGATAACGGTTTCCATCAAAAACCTTTTAAAATGTCTGCTACAATAAAAAGTCAACGACTAAATGACTAAAACAATTACACCGTTTCACATGATTAATGAGTAAGAACTTCGGGCTACATTCGCCTCATTGTTTGCATTACTTTCAAGAGACTGACCGACCACAGAAATGTATCTAACCTAGCCAACATAAAATAACAGAGCTCAATGGTACTATACATTCAGTCAATATTATAATACAAAATGTTTCGGAAGGTATTATATCTATTTTCTATAATGTTTATAAATGAATAGCCTTTACAGTATAAACAAACCAGCTACAAAAATGGTGATAATTTTCAGTGGAAAAAGTAGAATTGCATGCAGTTTACGTCAATCCTCAGCAAGATTTAGCACAATTTTGACAATTCGTGCGAAGTAGATTGAATAAAATAACGTATTTAGAATATACCCACTCAGTCACTAACTGATTTTCAGTGTGGAACATTAAATTTAAAGCAGACAAAGCCAACCCTGTAAGCGCAGACTCCATTGACGAGCAAACAATGACCAACTATAGAGACCAGCATAATATAAAGGTAGGAAACATCAATCAATGAAGCTGGACATGTTACCACCATGCAGCGGACATCGCCACAATCAACGATCCTAATTCGGAACCACATTATAATTTATTATGTGCCTCCTTTCTAAGACGGCTCCAAAGTCACCGTTTACACATTCCTAAGTCAAGAGGACCTTCTGCATTGGAAGCAGAGCCTCTTACCAAAAGATCAACAAGCCAATGTTAGTAAAATTATCTAAGATATTGAATGGTGAAATCTTTTGAATATCAAAAGATGCAATGCAAGTGTATAAATAAGCTGTTAAATCAATAAATTGAATCACGCCTCTGAAGAGAATCCAGAGTATTATTTGACAACGATCAATTGCCAATCCAAAAGATGATGTGTATGCTTTATTCGGCACAACACACCACTCTACTAGACTCGAACAATAATTAATATTTGCTATACATGTTTTTTAGGCTTAGGGATAGTAAAAGTTTCTCTTGACTGGCACTAAAGACTGACATAACATTATTAAAGTATTAAAATACTATACTCAAAATTAAAATCTTCCTGAATTCTTCCAATACTAATTTTCGTTCGTGATAAATATTGTGACACGGCTTAACTTACATCACTGATGTCAGTAGTGGCACAAATGTCATGGAAACACTAATAATTTGTTTTCTATAATTACAATGATAATAATAAATTAAGATACAGAGTAAAGTAAACAAATAATTACACGGATTTGCTTTTATTAAAATACCAAAAACATACTTTGGTATATTACCCGATATAATCAACATCAAATTTGTTGATTGCTTGTCATAATATACAAAGTTGCATCTACCAAAAACATGTGTTCAGACTTTCACGAAATTCCACTTATTGGAGGAAAAGAAATAAACTTACAAATACACAATTTTTACATTGCATGCTTTTGTCAGTAATTTATTCGTTTATTCGATATTTACTGTTCACTTCGAAACCTGTTTTACAAATTCACCCCCAAAAAATATTTGTGATGAATAACAAGCGAACTTGGCTATAATGTATGTTGTGTTTGCTCCAGCAAGCTCATACTATCGTAACATCTTCATTGTCTCCACACCTGAAATAGCTGTCGCATTACGTCGCGGCATCGGTTCGTTTAATATTTATTGATAATATTCATATTCCGTTTAGAGTGAGACTCTTTCAAGAGGCAGCTCTCGAGAGGTCGGATTATGCCGGCAAATTGAGTTTGAGAGTGGATGCAGAAATGTAAATAAAATATGGCTCTCGCGTAAACGAAGTGACGTTATAATCTTAATTAACTCTGGTAGTTTTCTCTTCGAGATGAGATTAAACTTCTAGTGTTTCCTAATTCAATTAGTTCGCGATGCAATTCTCAATTAAACGCGCACTCTTCACGCCGACTGTGTAAGTGGATGTGGATGCTGGAGGTAATAACGTAGGCAGTAATAATGATTAGTTCACTCCTGGTGTAACCGGATAGGATAGGGTGTTCCTTGGTGATAACCAGCAGCGTGTTTTCTCATTGTAAACACAGAGCTTGGCGGGGGAAGAGAGGGGGAGGGAGTTGGGAAATTAGGTTAATATTATGTTCGACATTTCAATTTACATGATTTTACACAGTGGATTGTACTATATCACGAAGTAATTATTTATCAGTTGCGATTTTAACCTTTAGTAAGGAAAATATTAGAATTATTAATTCTATAATTCATTTATTTATGTAACGTCTATTATAAAACTGATTAACAAAGAAGGACAAATTGTTAAATATTAATAATTGTAATCAGTGTGTGCTTAATTTGGGATATAAACTGGATATTTTTATTTCGAAGTATTTCTTTCTTTCATCTAGTAAAATTTTGCTTTTTTAATTGGTAGATTAACATCCAAATTAAACAATATCGTACATGTTTTTTTATGCTATGGTTTGTAACTGAGGATGTTTGTTGTACTGTGAAGGATTGTTGGCTTAGTTAAAGAGTTGTTTGCATAAAGGTCATGTTTTGTTGTTCAGAGTGGTCACACTTTCTGGTTTGATATTAATTTTAATTTATGTTTTTAAAAATTATTCACTCTAATTACAGTAATAACCGGTAATTGAGATTAGAGATGACATATGTTTGTTTGTCTAACAAACATGTTTGGGTTTGATATACGAGTAGTGTAATGTTAAAATGTGACATCTCAATGACGAATTAACATTCAGTGTTAGCCGATTGTGTTAATGTTACGTTGTTGGATGAGCGTAGCGAGCGTAGCGAGCGAAGCGAAGATTCCATTTCACTACACTGGAGAAAAAAATCCGGAATGTTTTTTTTTTTCTTTCTTTTTTTTGTATTTTTGTCTGTTTGTCCACACGATTCTGGCAAAACCGATAATCGATTGCGATGAAATTTTATCGAGGCCTTCGAAATCTCTGAACTTAGAACTGCCACGTTTTTGAGCGCAATCGGAAAATTTTTTCTCATGAAAATCGCAATTTTACGATTTTTTTCAATTTTTAAAAAATTTCTTCGACTTATAACACCTACATGCTTTATCCGATTTTAATGATTTTTGCACAGAATCTTTATTTTATGAATTTAGATATTTTTGTGAAATTTGAGCGCAATTGAAAAAATATTTATCATAAAAATCGAAATTTTACAGGTTTTTTCTTTTTTTAAACAACTCTTTGACTTATAACACCTACGTGCTTTATCCGATCGTAATCATTTTTTCGCAGAACCTTTATTTTATGAATTAATATATTAGTGTAAAATTTGAGCGCAATCGAAAAATTATTTCTTATGAAAATCGCAATTTTACGATTTTTTTAACAATTACGATTAATTAAAAAAAATTAACAAAAATTAAGTTAATTTTTAATTTAATTTAATTTAATTTAAAAACAATTTCAACTGAGTAATGATTTTGCCACAGAACAACAGAAAATTCGCATAACACATGGCAGCTCAATGTACCAATTACGCTCATCCAACAACGCGGCGGGACTTAAGCGTTTTCCTAGTGTAGTGATTAAAGTGAGTATAAAAAGGATGTGCTAGACTGGTGGTAGATGAAAAGACTTTAGCTTAAAAGAGTCAACTATACCTATTTGAAACTTTTTGGGAAACTTTTTCTGCTTCCAGTTGTCATCCGATCGAGATGCAATTTTGCGTAATTGTTATGCAAATATATGGTCACTCTTCTATATAACCAAACATCATTGCGCATTACGCACAAAATAAATTCCGAAAACTACAAAAATCCTAAATTCTAAAAATCAATTTGATTTATAATGAGTTTTTGTGGTGGTTTTAAAAAATGAGCCTCTATAGAATAAATGTGCAAAGGCTGGTAACAATTCGATAAAAACTGGCTTCAGGAAAACTTCCAGAAAAAATCACTGGTGCCGGTATTGCAGACTCTTAAATACTAGAACTGTTCAGTTGAATTTGGTTATTCAAGCCCAATTACCCACAAATATTTAACTACAGCTAAGTAAAATATGCACGTAAAAGAGTAACATAAGTCTTGCTAAGATGTATTCTTTATCAACAGAACTGTACTCTACCGAATCAAATATATCTGCAGAAATTTGATTTATTTCGTGATGCTTGTGGCTTGTGCTTTGCTAACAAAAAGTCTTATTAAGCTTATTTTATTTTTTATTTTCTTCCAACCGCGAATGAGGAAGTTTGTACTCGGCTTATTTTCATAGCTAACGTTTAAAACAAGAAAACTCAAAACTTTTAATGTATTCAGCTCAGCGTGTGAATTTTTGATCTCAAATGCAAAGATGATAACAAAACATTGTTTCCGCTGATACTATATTATCCCGTATGACTTCGAGAACTATTTACTTAACGTTAAAAAACTATTAAACTTATTTTACTAAAAATACATGAACAGACACATAATTATGAGATCATTACGATTTTAAAACATTTTATCTATTATTCATATTGCATATCCTTATGTAGTTGACAATGATAATCCTTTTATTCAGTGCCATACTATGGACTTGTATAATTCTTTCGTTAGCTACATGGCCATTCTACGTTCGAAAATTGGTTATTTTACTACCTTGCGTATACAGGCGAAAAAATGTCGGTGTGTACTAATTTTTGGACTTAATTCCTACCAAACAGATGGAAACCTAGCAGAATTATTGAAGATTACCTTAGGCTGATTCAAACACAACATCCGAGTTGGAACAGTGACACACTAATCAGTTTACCTTGCTCAATATAACATCTCCAGCATTATTGACATTCTACACATAGGCCTCTACACTATGTATTTCAAATAGAACGATACAACATGTATTTCGTTAAATAAACCTTACAAAACGATGTCATATCAGTATTTCAAATCTAATTTTGAAATGTTATAAAATTTCGTTTAAATTTCGTTTTTTTTCTCCCTCTGATGTGAGATTACTTCGTCATGTGAGTGGACATCGGTGTTCCGCTTCACGGCAACTACGTGATCGTCCCAGCTGCGCACATGCTCGCCGGTATATTAATAATCAATGTGCACGTGGACATACGCACGTGCGCGCTCCTCTGGAATGACCCACATAGGGAGCGACACATTCAATCACCCTTCGATAATATTTACTGGAATAATTTATTTTCATATCTGGACGTGGTTGGTAGTGGTCGTCGTTGCTTTACGAGCTAAGTCGAGCAGGGGATGAGGAAGGAATCATTCAGAGAACAGAAGAAACAGGAGAGTGTTATAAAACCACGAATTGATTCACTACCTTGTTGGATGAGCGGTGAATCTAAGTCCCCTAATTTTAAATTGGTTGTTAGGAATGGTATTTTACTGAATCCTAAAACCTCACGTCCACGTCCACGTCCACGTCCACGTCCACGTCCACGTCCACGTCCACGTCCACCATTGCCATCGCCATCAATTTCGTAAAACATGCTTTATAGCCAACAGTGAACAGCGGCCGTAATGGATAGCCTCGTCTCGATTAACCTAATTGCTCAGACGTATTCTACATCAACACAATCATCGATAAAGTGAAGTCCACTCAGGGGTAGACGGCACGGCCGCTTGCCCGGCAAGGGTACGTACACACTGCACAGGGCGTTTCCCTCGTCTGTTATATTAAAGCAAGTAGAGCATCGTAATTAATTTCACGTGTGCATGAAACATACCAATCACTACGAACGACCTACGGTGGCAAATATCATCGCGATAACCTCGTTGTGTCTACACATGATACCACAGCGCCAAGTAGTTTTACAACCTTGTGGCACGTTTTGTGAAGGCGGTGGGCATAAACTATAGACCCTACGGTAAACCCACAGTGTTATAATAATATGCAAATTGGGAGATTAAAATAACCAACATGAACAGGAACTTGATCAGAGATTGAATCATATTTCGTATTGATTTTATTAATCTTTATCATCTCGATTTTGGTGTGGTGTGAAATTGTGACTATGCACTGTAACTAAAGTATCATTAATTGGAGAATCATTAATTATTTTAATTACTTTTTCGGATATTATCTTGTTAAAAAGGCTTTTATTTGATACTAATGCCGACAGCCTCTTTATTAAATAATTTATCTGTTTAATTAATCCACTTAATTAATCCAATTAATAAGAAAGTTACAGTATCTCAATTTGGGGACATCATTTCTGGAATACTTTGCATCAAAATAAATAATAACCTAGCCAATTTTCATGCTTTCTTTACATTTGCACGATTGTTATGCTTAAGGGGAGGTATTTGCCATATGCTGGCAATGCTAATTTTGCTGACTTCGTGTACCTTTTTTACCCAAACTATTCAATAAAATTGGCTACAACGTTTAGGAACACGATCTACATGAGCCCTATTAAAATGATCCCCCTCAATGAAAACTTTAAGCTATTTTCTTTTTAAATGCAAAAAGCATGCAAAAGTTCAAATTTTTAATGAAAATTTCTCATTTATAATAATATTGATACCACAAAAAATAAAAACCCAATCAAGTGGTTTATAATAGGGGTTGTGTATTGTAACACTTCAATCATAACCTGGAAATTTTTAGGAAAATCGGTTAAGTGATTTAGGTGAAAGAGACACATATGTGTCAAAATTATATTATTCTGAGAAAAACATACAGTTGAAACATGTTTATTACGAAGTGTGGTTGCTATGACTATCAACAAGCAACAATACAACTTAAAAAATATGAGTTAAGCATAATGGATCGTCGGATCTCAATGAAGTAAAGTATTTATCACTCAGAAATTGTTATAGAATAATAAAATACAAAAATTATTGACAAATCAAATTTTGGAAGGTTGGTTCACCTATACCTCCCCTTAAAGCAGCCCACCACAATCCTTGAAACGACGGTTCCAATTGGCCAAACAATAGAGCATACTTGCGAGAATATATCAATCACTACAATACTATCAAAGCCAAACCACATTAAAGTAAAACACATTTTTCTATTATTTGTACACTTTTGAGATCGTTTTTCGCTTTCCGGGACAAACGACTGCTGCGATTTTGATGAAATTTTCAGATAACCTTTAAAATCTCTAATATTAGACTTTTCCAAGAATTTAAGTACCACTAAATAAATTTATCACGTGTAAATCACACTTTTCCACTTTTAAAACTGAAAAAACTGTAAAATCGACCATTGTGTAAAATATCTTAAAACACATTATTAGTATCAATCTAATTAACCATTCGCTTGTATTGTTGGTGGAAACTACTTTAAAAATATAATTCTATGCTAACAATGAAAAATGAATTGGAATAAAAACATAGTGAAATAGCGCCCAAGCCACTGAAAATGTTCATCCTTCAACGCTAATCTTCTGAAACACAAACAAATCTATATATTTTATTAGTTTAGTTCATAAATATATTTTTTCAATCATAATCAAGTATAAAAACATCACGGTAGCTGTTTAAAAAAATGTTGAATTTTTACTTGAATCACATTTTAGTGAAATTATTTATACTATTTTTGTCGTGTCTGCATTTTTTAACAATGAAATCATATAATTATTAAAAATTGATTGTATATGATAGTGAAAGCATACAGTTACCTACAAATCGGTAAGAAAATAAATAAAATCGGTTAACGGAGTCCCGAGTTATGTACATTTGAATATAGTGATGAGTAAGCGATTCAATGATCGCACATCCAAAAACAAAATGGCTTCTAAAAAAAAACGTATACCACAATTCGAAGTGACATACTACCTGGGGCTGTTTTACAAGGTGCATACTAATACGTGGTCAAGTCAGATTTGAAATGTTAAGTGGGTTGTGCAAAAAAAACCACAGGTTCTAGCTCCTGGTCTATATCAACAATGACTAGACCCTACATCTTTTTTTTTACGGCACACTATAATATAGTAGCAGTGCTATAGCAGCTTGCCAAAGTGCAATATTTTGATTTTACATTTTTAGAATACTAAAATTAATGTATAGGCCCTTATCATATTATTTTCTCACACAATTTCCGCAACTTATGTATGTATGTTATGCCGATTTACATAAAGTAGAATGTTAAATGTAGGTACCTATATCAAAGCTTTTTCCATTTTTCCAATAATTGTTTCTAGAAAATAAATTATAATTTAACTTAATTCAATTTCCAAATTTGAAGAATATGTCAAGAAGGTCGTACTTAAATAAGTCTGCCATTTCTGACTTACTAATGATAAATATTGAAAATCTGCTAATAAAAACTGATTTACAAAGGAGAACAACTCAGTCCTACTTCCTCGAAATTTTAAATAATCTTCAAGTTCCAAATGCTACGAATGAAAACTACATGAAAATAATGTTGTGATATTTAGCACTTTAAAGTTGAAGACTACTTCACATGTTCTAGACCGCTAGTAATATACTCTGACTCAAGTTTGAACCACGTGAGTTATTTCGAGAACTAATTGAATTCGAAAATCGATCAAAACCGCCCTTAGAGACGCGCCCTACTAATTAGTTCTTGAAATACCCTTACGTCCTCTCGATATCCTCGTTGCATCATAACCCACCGCCACTTCCTCTCTCTCGTTTTATCACGGTGTGGCACGCATTCTGAAGGCTGTGGGATCGCATGAGTGGACAATCCTATCCTGGTGAACGCGAAATAATATTCGTTTTGGAAAAAGATTAACTTTAATCTCTTCTCTGCGTGGAATAAACTCTCCGTCGTTCCTCACGCCTGACAGACTCCCCCCCTCCACGCCCACCTCCCCCCATTCACAACCCATCTTGGAGTGACAATGTACAGATTTCAAAACGAAAATTTTAATTCTTTTACTGTGGAATGTATAAAATACAGCCATTGCGTGAGAAGTGTATGAAAATGCTTTATTGCAGGACTCGGTATTTAATTTAATTTAAATGTCTACGGAGTCTATGGGCCTTCAAAGTCCAACTCGCTACCTTCCCGTGGTTTGGCCTGTGAGTAGGGGAGTAGTGTATTCCCCGAAACTAAGGGCGAGCTCTGACCGGTTGGTGTGCGTGTTGCAAGGAGAGCTCTCGCGCAACTTTTTATCACACCTTTCTTCATTCACACAGCCTTACTCATATTTATTTTCTTCTTTCACTTTTTTCGTCTCCATACTTGCCGGCCCTCTCTGCAACGAGCACTCCTCCGTTCCCACCCAGTTTAACCCATCCTATCCAACATCCTTACTCCTTCCCATTAACCCCCTCGTCTTCCCTTACGTTCCTCCCATTGGAAAGAAGAAAACATGGTGGTAATCCACAATTATGGAAAAAGAAAATTTGGAAGATTCCAATACAATTGACATGGGCACTGATAACTCTACTGTTGAGTGCCCTAAAACAACATTAACAAACAAACAAACGGAGTCTATATACCTGGCATAATCACGGAGAAAACAACGACAACAATATTGATCGGTTTGGAAATATGTAAAACAGGAGATGTATAATATGAAGATGTACAAGGGTAATACCCACGCATTCACAGAGAGCACTTTTAAGTTAGGAAAAAAATAAAATGCTTTGAAATGCTACTGAAAAAATCGAGGATGCTTTTGAAGTGTTTTATGATCGCAAGAAACAGTAAAGATAATTTCTGAACATATTCACAGTTGTCCTTGTAAGTATTAGTGTAAATAAGACGCGTGTAAGCGGAAATAAAAAAATTGAGATAGCCTAAAATGAATAATTAATGAATTGATAACTTAGCCTATATCAAGGTGCGCGGAAGCGCACCGGGCCAAGCCACGCGCGGCTCCGCTTCCACTAGCGCCTATTACCGCACGCCTACATTAGCACTTAACACGGTGTCGCCGACGCGAAACCATTTAAGATAAAAACTTGCAACTTGCTTCAATCGATGGACTTTTAATATGAGATGACCCATTTCAAGTTTCATCCCGATCTGATGATGCGTCTAGAAGTTATAGAGACGTCAAGATCGTTCGAAATAACTTTCTTCTTGGGCTGGCTGGCTGGCTGGCTGACGAATTATATGTATCAGTTTAAGGGCCTTCAATGGATAATGTTAGAGAAGCCAAAATTTGCACCGATGTCAGTCATCTCAGTGGCCATGCGCTTGACAAAAGGTAATTGGATTAGATGACCGGAAGCTTAGATAATGCAAAAAAACAACAAATTATTTTATTTTTAACTGCGATGCTCAAACCTTTTAACTATCAAAGAGTGAGATTTTATTTTGAATCATTGTAAATAAAGTAATTTTCTTTGGATCACATCCATACCGTGTACGTTCTAAACAAAATATTGATATACCATACAAAAATGCAAAAACTTGCAAAAAAGGGGCCAAGCCGAAAACGAGGAAGATACAAGTGGCTCAACTGCATAAAGTGGTGATATCTAGAAGTGTGGCCAAGCCTATTATTTTGCTTAAAATAATAAATTTATTTATAAATTTTATAATAAATTAATAATATATCAATATCCATATTATTATCTAACTATAATTATGAAATAAATAAGTTAACAAAAATAACATAAACATTAAATAAATTTATTTAAACATTTACATGTGGAAATATCAAAATTAACAGACGCCATTCAAAATTAAAAGCTTGGTCGATGAATTTTTAACTTGGTTGTCGTTACTGACTAACCAAAACATAACCAATCCAAATCCATCGACCAAGCTTTTAATTTTGAATGGCGTCTGTTAATTTTGATATTTCCACATGTAAATGTTTCAATAAATTTATTTAATGTTTATGTTATTTTTGTTAACTTATTTATTTCATAATTATAGTTGGATAATACTATGGATATTGATATATTATAAATTTATTATATAATTAATAAATATATTTATTATTTTAAAGCAAAATAATGGGCTTGGCCACACTTCTAGATATCACCACTTTATGCAGTTGAGCCACTTGTATCTTCCTCGTTTTCGGCTTGGCCCCTTTTTTGCAAGTTTTTGCATTTTTGTATGGTATTAAGAGATATCTGAAAACATTTCGATTTGATTTTTCATTCTTGATGTATAATAATATTTTTTTCAAGTTTAATCATTATATGATAAATGCGCGTTTGTCCACGCCTTAATGTAAATACCGGTACATCACAAGATTATACATTTCATAATTCACATATACAACTAAAGGTTATAGTTACGTCTCCAAACAATAGCAAAACACTAAAAGCAACACAGTATATATTCAACTCGTATGCACACCATCGTAATTTATATCGATCGTTTTGTATGAATTTAGTAAAAGAAGTAAATATGTGATGTTGATTACCCGGAGAAAAAGATCGAATTTTTATTTTTCGGAGTTTGTTCTGTCTCTATCCGTTAAACGGCTAATCCTGTATTAATTACATTTTATGGGGTCCTTCAAAATCTCCGACCTTAGATACACCACTTTTGAGTGAAATTTAAAAAAAAAACATCGTATAAAAATCGTACTTTCACCATTTTTCGATATTTCTGGTACTACTTCGCTATCTACCAGTCAGAGGTTTCTTCATCTTTGATAAAATTTTAGGTAGAGCTCCGAAATTTGCAACTTCAGACCTATATAAATCGCACAAATTTGAACAGTGTGTTTCTCAAATAAATTGTTTATTTCTTGTATTTATACGTTGAATAAAAACTGCTTAATTGTTTTTAAATGCAATTTTGTGAGAAATAGAAAAACTAAACTCAATTTAAAAAGTATGTGACATGATAAGTCAATGAACCGAAGACGCTCATCCTTCAACGCAATTATAAAAAAGCTTTCTCGAAGAGCTCATCATTCAATATTATTAATGTTATTCTATTTCGATGTGGGCTTGTGGCCGATTGTTCGTATAGGTAAGACTAAATTGTTATAGGTCTAGATTGCAAAAAAATGTACTTCAATCATTAATTAATACCTTAAATTTCCAATTATCTTACTCTCCCCGGGATTCCCTGAGCCTCTCGCTTACCGGACAGTCGGCTAGGGATAGCTAGCTATACAGCATCGATCCAGTATCTTCTTGTTTGTTGATGCATTATGGATTTACTTCGTCAGTAAATCGAAAGCGGATTTGTCTATAATAAAAAGCTGAAGTAAACCTCTAAATAGTGCCGACAAACCACATTGCTGTGCAGCTAACGTGATATGAATATTATAGGCTTTTACTTTTGCCCCATTTTATTGCCATATTACTTTATTTACACGTAACGCTTTTAAAATAAAAATACACGTTTCAACTATAGGCCACTATACCACAAGATACAGAACAACGCACTAGCTGATACAGTTTTTTATACTTTCCTTTGAAGTTCGCGCTTGTAGTGAATGATTTAACATTACGGCTAGACATAAATAAGTAACTAATGTAGTAGTTTCCCAGCACGGAACCATCAAAATGTAAAATTAACCCCCTAAATGAGACTTGTGGCTAAAATAAGGAAGTTTCCCAGCATTATAAAATAATCAAGTCTTTTCCAAGTATAGATCCAGCCACATCACGAATATAAAATATAAAACTGATAATCACCAGCGTTATATACCGCGCATAAAACGTTATGGGTGAGAACGGGAGTTCAACACGATGACAGCCATATACTCAGGTGGGTGGTGGACTGCGTGACTGTTAGGAGACGCAGTTCACCACACACTCGGATCATGTGGCAGACATATACTCAGGTGGGTGGTGAACTGCGTGTCTGTTAAAAGACGCAGTTCACCACACACTCGGATCATGGTTGCCATATACTCAGGTGGGTGGTGAACTGCGTGACTGTTAGGAGACGCAGTTCGCCACACACATGTGAGAACGGGAGTTTAACATGATGGCCGCCATATACTCAGGTGGGTGGTGGACTGCGTGACAGTTAGGTAGACGCAGTTCGCCACACACTCGGATCATGTGGCAGCCAATGCGTATAAACTAGGTGAAGCTTTCAGACTTATTTAAGTTTTCGTAAACACGAAGTAAGCAACGTTACGAAGACATTAAGACCAATAAACTGCCCTAATGTGTTCATACGTACAGAGTACCCTCTAACGACATCATCCTTGTGTCGTTGGTTGTGAGTTAGAACGTATAGTTTGCTTATCCCTGACCACAGGGTACTCTTTCTTTTTATACACCGTTCACTGTCCAGGTGCTTCATAATATTATATATTTTTTATTTATTTGATACGTTTTGCTGTAAGTGGAAAAAAGAGTGCAAGAGTTCACCAATGTTGGAAATAGCTTCCGTGGGTAAAAGCATGATAACACGATTGCCGAGGCTAGAGGCAGTGGCCGACGAGATGAAGGGGGAAGGAGGGGGAGTAGAGGTTGACTCTTAACCCCTTAAGGTCCGGGCTTCGAGACTCGATGCTAGTTAGACGGAAATCTTAGGACATTATACTATTTGGGTATTATACATTTTTACATTGTATTGTTGAGTTATATTAATTGTGTTTTTATGGTTTGGTAAATTGCAGTTGTGGGACATTGATTTGTCCCGTTGTAATGTGGCAAAAACAAAAGTATGGACGTAGACGTTCGACAATCCAACCGATATTCCTTCACAAAGTAAGTAAGTATATTATTTTAAAACTTTGAACAGATGACAAGCAAAAGATGACTATAGAATTGAAAATTATCTTTCAGTATTGTCGACTAGCAAGAAAACCAAACTTACCGTTCTGAACATAAATTAGGGTTCTACGAGTACTAACAATTTCGAGTCGAGTTAAGTATGAGTTTTTACCATTTGAACTTGAGTATTTAAAAAAAAAATGGTGGAGGTGCCGGGTCAATAAACGCGAGTGTGAGAACGTTAAAATTATTATTTATTAAAATTAAATTCACATCGTATTATATTGTAAGTACTAATTTTTCCAGAACTCTACATTGGACAATTTTCCTTTTATGTCGACACATCAATTTCAATAATATTATATTGAAGATAATTTTGATCCCATCTTGGATTGACATCAGTGTTCACGTGTAAGCTCAAGGCACCTGGTCAACTTCACAACACGACTGGTGAATGTTTGACCTAAAATATTCGTAGGTGATCATCATTATACCACATCCTCTCCACTGAACATCCATCATTACACCGCAATAACAACACCAGCAGGAGCCGATCAATCTTGTAGAGTGCCCTAGAGCTCGTGGAGTCGCGTGCTAGTCGGGGTGGCAGACTGCTGTGAATATAAGGGCGACGAACGAGGCGAAGCTGCTGTTTATTCACAATAATGCTATTCTAAAGTGCGATGCACCCAGAGAAGTGTCGTACCTAACGTTCTAGGTTCTGATTGGTTCTCATTGGCGAGTTCCACTTCTGACATTTCAAATGTCGAATAAAATTTTACTTATAATCATATTTGTTTCAACGTTTCAACAGAACTTCCTCTCAAAATTCTAATGTACGAATTAATTAGTGAGTTCTTGTAAAGTATAGAAATAGCCGTGCCTATAACAAGTTTGAAAGTTGAGAAAATAAAATAGGGCTGGGCTATGACATAGCATTCAATTAGTAATATCACACGAATATGTCGATATCCAAATATAGAAATTTAATTTGCGCAAAACAAGTTTTAAAAATAAAAACAATGAAAATATAAAATATAATAATTGTATCAAAAGATTAGACCTAGGCCTGCTATTAAAAACATGTGTCTAAAAGTGTTGATACGGTATCGCCAAACATTTATAACGATTTTTACGTTCTCACTCTCAAGTGTAATGACCCGGCACCTCCACCATAACATCTAAAATTCACATTTATTATAAGCTAACGACATCTCCACCATAATTGAATCAGTTAATAATATAAATTAACATTACTACATAGTTTGACAAAAAAATAGTTTGTCTCTGACTTATCCCCTTTTCAAAGTATATGGTTTTACCTTCATGTGAATGGGACTGTGATTGAATATTTTCATTAAAACATGGCAATTTATGCTATTTTATACCATTTTTTTACTTTTAAAATTTTTCCATTGATAGTTGAGCCACCTAAAAAAAAGTTGTGTATCTGACTTATCCCCTTTTCAAAACAATAATGGTTTTATTTCCATGTGAATGGGAATGTGATGACATACTCATTTCTTTCGCTTAATGAGATTGTCGTCAGGCTCATCGCCTAACGTTACCGACATCTTTAAAAATACAGCTGATCGAAAAATAATTTCAATTGCTCTGACCCGAAAGCAGCGCCAAGCACGTTACAGACAGCGCGAGTTATTTTGAAAAGGGACAAGTCAATCGACTTATCCCGTTTTCAAACAAAGTCGCATATGGGACCCCCCCTCTAACGAGTCCACGGTTCATCCGACTTGTTCCATTTTCACACATTGTGCGTCTAGGTAAAATAAGCAAGAATTTGATGCTAACTCATTTTCGTCAAAACATTGAACTACCCCCTTTTTAAAATAACTGATTCAATTATGCACGCGAACCGAGATTTGAAGAAATAAAGTCATTTTTCTAATTTAGACTAGACCAGACTCGACCAGGCCAATCCAGACTACTCCACTCCACTCCATTGCTGTGCACTACACAAATCCTCACTACACTACACTGCACTACACTACACTAAACTGCACTACACTACACTACACTACACCTACACCTACACCTACACTACACTACACTACACTACACTACACCTACACCTACACCTACACCACACCACACTACACCTACACCTACACCTACACCTACACCTACACCACACCCACACCCACACCCACACCCACACCCACACCACACTACACTACACGTTAGTCGAAACTAATGTATAACTAAGTCCCAAAGATCATAAATAAAACAAAACATAACTTACATGATCACCTGCGTAGTAAAACATTGGGCTGAATCTACTCTCTAAAAGTTCATTACTTCTATCTCGTTCTGGTATTTTAAATTCACAAAACACCAAACCATCGTCATCGATCCGCGTCAGAAAACATTCAAATGCCACAAACAACCACAACAAGTAATGTTAAGAATGCATCAGTGACTCCCGAGTTGAAACGAGGGTTGTTTACATATGAATAATTATGATTACAGCCGAGGTATATTTATTGACGCGTGATTCACGAGTTTAACGGTGAAATGTGGAACAATGCAAGTAAATTCCGTGGGACATTAAGTTCTACGAGTCATTAAATCTAGTCTCGATTATTATTACTATTGTTGTTAAAGTTCGACACTGCAGAATTGTGGATTGTCCAACACTGCATCCCTTTACAGAGAAGTACACATTTTGTATATCTGCAGTGAGTGCTCCCAATCTTCAGGTTATACTAATGGGTAAAAAATCAATATAAGGTAACAGAAAGTGACGGTCGAATAACATGTCATAAGAAGGCATTTACAACAGTTAGTTACTACACCTTATATATAGTCGTATCTCGCCCAACGGGTGCTAGAGTGCACTGGGCAGGTGGGCAGATAAGGCTGCATGTGACCAACGTTTTCAAGATAGGGGTCCGGGGCAAATGCAAACATTTGGTAATTTTTTTAGGTGTACGAAAGAAAAATTAAGTACGCTATAATAGTGATGTGAACATCATAATAAAGTAGAACAGTTTAGTTCAAGCACTCTTCGTAGTTCCTAGACCTGAAATGAAGGAGGTGGGGCCCAGGGTGGGGGAGGAATTTGAAAGCTTTGCATCTCACGATCGCGCAAAGCGCATGCGAGAGAGTCCCTGTAATCGTCAGAACTCGTCGCTGTTTACTTCGTAATAAAAGAGCCAACGGCTTCCGGAAGTTCTAGACTCAAAGTAACAACTACGTCACTATATACAACTCATTCAATTCAATGCAATTGAATGTGTACTTTATTTAGCTCATAGCTATGTCAACATACATACATACGTTACAGTAATGACATTATGCAATTAATAACAATAAGAATACCTCATTAGTGGAAATGGGTTAAATTAAAGATTTGCGTCACATGCGAGTCATAATAATTATGATAGTATAATTATTGAACTAAATAACAAGATCACGATTTCGAAAACGTTACAAAATATTAATTTGTACAATAACTGTTTGCCCGTAGATATGGGGGACAGCTGTACTGATAGAGGATTAATTAGAATTTTTCACTATCGCAAGAAACACCCATTATTTACCTCAAACGGCTAAAGATCTTAATTTGTAAATGCTCTTTACATCCATCTCGACTAATTATACTAACAAAACAACATCACGTGCTAAATATACCGCAGTCGCAGGTAGCAGAATATCTGAGGTTCTACTCCAGAGCCAGTTAGACATCACAATGATAATATATTATATTGAACACGTCTGATGAGAATGACCTTGAGCCGCGACTCACCCTCCTAACAGCACGTTGACGTTGCCGTGAAGCGACCCCCCGGCCCTCGTGCTGGCAGCGGGGGTGGTGATGTTAGTGGCTCGTCCTCCAGCCTGCGACACAGCAGTCACAAGTCCCAGGCGTTTAATAGACATCGCGATTACCATCAGTGCCAGTCCAGCGGATCAGTCTTCCGTAGCGTGGACCGCCTCCCTGCCTCACACCACCGTCACAAACACAATGCGCTACAACCCCCAACTCACTTATCTTCATCGGTTTTCTGCGAGATAACGCGAAAGCCATTTCAATGGGGCAATTCACTACACACAACTACGGTTTTCCTCGGTATCTAGCATATAATACGAGCTTCATCGATGGTTATTAACACCACCTCCCGATATCCTGACGCAGGCGTGGGATTATGTCATTCCACATTTAGACACTTTCGAAAATCACTTGGTGCCGATTTATTTCGCTCTGAATTTATAGATACGAAAACAAACCACACACTAAAGTCAAACAGTTGAGCGATTTTTTAATCTAATCCGTTGAAAGAGCAATGAATGTTGCATATCGCGATGCAAATCACGCGCAGCGAGAGTATCGCGACGTCGGAGCCGCGCACCCCCGAGACGGCCGCCTCGTCGTACCGTGCACCACCTCGACATCCATCCTAACGACTCATAAACGAACATGACCGAGGCATACGGCGGCAGGCAGGAGGCTAAACCACGCTACGGTCACGCAACGTCGCCACGTGACGTCACGGCAGTTGGGCGTGGCCTATTGACCAAGCACTCACGTTATGAATAAAGCTAGGGGTTGCATAGAGGAATTTAATTTCCATAAGTATTGCCCCCGTTCTGGTTGGCAGGGAAATCAGACAACAAGGCGAGGCTACAAGACGTACGGTTGTCTTGCTTCCGGGTGTGAGAGTATAGGCAAGTTGTGTCACATCTGGATGGACGAGGGGATGTCTTGCAATGCTCAAGTTTGACAAGGAATATCATCAGGTAGACGAAACTTTCTTCACGAAATATTCAATTTATGGTAGCCAAAAAATCAGTGTTTCCATTCAGTTTTGTCTATCATCATTCACAAGATAGCGAGGAATTTGTTTCACCATTCACAAGATAGCGAGGAACTCGTTTCCCATTCACAAGATAGCGATTAATTTGTTTGACCATTAACAAGATAGTGAGGAATTTGTTTCACCATTCACAAGATAGCGAGGAATTTGTTTCACCATTCACAAGATAGCGAGGAATTTGTTTCACCATTCACAAGATAGCGAGGAATTAGTCTCGCCATTCACGATATAGAAGGAATTTGTATCACGGTTCACAAGTTTGAATTTGTTTGTGGAATTTGACATGGAACCAGTTTCTTGACCAATCCGAAGTGAATGGGGAATTGTTTGTACTACCTGCTCTAATCTCTGTCAACATTTTTAATGATAGGAGGGTTTTTGCTCAACTGCTGGGCTCCAAATGAAAGAAATTCGCGTCGGTAGTGATACAACCTAACATCGATTTGAGTATATTTATCATTAATCACTACTTTGTTTCCTAATTTCATGAAGCTACTTCATCTAAAGATGATCTGCAGTGTGATCTTCTAAGACCTGAGTTAAATGTCGTAACTTCATTGTATGTTTAACGTGGTCGGCAACGCGTCCAACTGAGCGTTTCCTAGTGTAAGCATCACACATAACGCGCACCTTAGAGAATCTCACAACTGACGAGTGACGGCCACTCAAATAGAATTTAGTAAATTAAGTGATAAATGAATTTAGTAGTATGGAAACAATATTATAACCTAAAATATTTGCATGATACACGCTTGTAGGGCCATGGCCGGTGAGCTTGTTTTGTGTGGCTGTTAGTAGTTTGCTCTCACGGTAGATCTATAAGTGAGATTAACATTATTAGCCGTGTTTTATTACCCATTAGGGCGTTATCACACGTGTGTGTTATTTCACAATAATTATTGTGATATTCTGTAAAGTACGTGTACTAAAATTAATTGCCTGTATCTAGGGATACTTGTTATAAATGGATTAACATATAAAAACTGTAATTCTAAGGTAGCAGGGAATTTGTTTCACACGGTGGCGAGGACTTCGTGTCACAAGTGAAACAAGTAATGTTTATTTTTACTGGTTTAACACAAAATGCCGCGGAAAGTACATCACTAAATTAAAGTCACTAATTGATAGAAGAATATACCGCTGGTTGGCCACGATTCACTCGTCCGTAGTTCCAGCAGCGAGATGGTACTTCAGATCAACTTTAGCATAACTTAACAAAACATACGCTCACTCTATTAATTGAACACATTGTTAATGCATTCACAACGGATTCTGGGACCAAAAAGTGAAAATTATGAACAAGCATTGAAAATTAAGTTACCGAAACTGAAGAACGTTTAGTAAATAAATTGTGTATAAGACAACTCGAGGACATGTTTTTTTTTTTTTGGGGGGGGGGGGGAACCGGGAAACTACACCGTTCATCTTAAATACCCAACATCAATCCATTATAGGGGGGAATAATATTAAAGTTCGTCTATTTTCGCTATAGCGATTTCGGAAGAGGCACAGATGATAAAGGACACTATGACAATGGAGCTTAACACCTTGATACTGATAGGAAACAGCGGGAATCCAGGGAAGGTCGATTTTGCCCATTAAAGGGGTATGAGACGCACATTGACGGCATAAGAAGTGAGCGATCTTGGGATTTTATATCTGTTATAAACCCATTTCCAAGCTATTGACGTTAAAATAATTTATTCATCGTACATTTTTTTTACACTACAATTGGCTAATTACGTGGTTCAAATTATGTAGCTCAAATTATGAAATGCGTTTTTTTGCCGAGTGTCTACGAACAGAACTGATCGAGATACGGATCATTGTTTTATTGAATGTAGATATTTGATATAGCTTACAATAACAACAATTGTCTATAAATTGGTCAGTTTTGACCGTAGACAATCGGCAAAAAACTCATTCCTTAACTCAGGGTACATATTTGAACCACGATATTAATTAATTGAAATTCTACAAAAAAATGCATTATTTTGATCACAATAGTAATCTGAAGGGAATGTACATAGTGCAATAATTTGCAATATTGCCCCCTGTATGTTCAATAATTGAGAATCTTAGTTTGAATACTCTGTACAAGTGACAATACAAACATGCCGGCAACTCGAACAACAACAGAAGCAAATAATTATGTGAACCTCGTTTTCGAAAATACCAAGGGTGCACATTTGAACCTATATTAATTAAATTACAAAACATCGATTATTGAATCACAATAGTAATTAAATGGTAATATTACCAATTTTTGCAAATATTTCCCTGGATAGGTCTATAAATTATGATTTTGTTTAATTCTGTCACAGTGATAATAGTGAACTACATAATTTTTTTACCTACTCAAGCCGCACAAGTCAGGACAAAAATAAATTAGTAACTCGAATGTATTTGGATTAAAATTTGTGTTTGCTGCAAACTATGTAATTTAATTAATACATTCTTCTGAAGTAATAAGCAAATTAATGTTAAATTAATTGTAATTTTTGTTATTGACTTTCTGGCTAATGGCTATAACATATGATTTGGTGTTTTTTTGGTTTATTTAAAAAAAAAAATAAATTTTTACTTTCAAACATGAAAGAAGCATGCCGAAACACATTGATTGCACAAGCAGTAGCTGAGGGAATGTCCCTTTACTTTTTTATCACACTCCACTACATTAACGACTTCGTTCTGAAAACGTTTATCATGCTTTTTTATAAGATAAGATTTTCATTTCTAAAAGTAAGCTGAAAGTTGCACCAATAATAATGGCGGGAAAAACGAGCCATTACGTCACTGTTAGCTATTATTACGAATTGACCAATAAGGTAATGCCAAACAGGATATTTACTGTGACATTATACAGCTTTGCGCATTGGTCAATAAAGCGGGGAAATAAAATACTGCAAACTTTACAATATTTACTTTAAATTGTTTTTAATTGCAGTTTGTTGTTCTGAAGTGTGTTTCTATCAATTTCTTACGCCCACAGCAATATTTGGACTTGGTGCACATTCCCTATTGTGATCCATATTTATAGCCAGTGGCGTTCTGAGGTTGTGTTACAAGTGGAGCAGACGTCCCTGGGGCGGTGGTACCCCTCCTACCCTGAAGTGGGAAGCGAAGCCCCCTCGGAGGCGCTACCTGGGGCTAAGCCCCAGCCGCCGGAGGCGATTGTTTTTTTCACACTTACTTTTTGTCTAAGTTCCGGAAAATGGTTTTAGAGAAAGAATACTTGAATATAACAGGAACTTAAAAGTAAGGAGTTTCTTCCAATAGTTTAGAGGTTGTGTGATGAGGAATCAAAGTGATACCAAATGGTGTTAAAAAATGTGAACAAATAAATAACACATTTTCAGATGAGACAAAAAGTTTATTTTTGATATATGCAGCCTTGTAGGTAATATATTGGCAGCTACCACTTTTAACATTGACCCACTTCCAGCAGGCAAGCATTAGGGAATGTTCATCAGATTTCGATATTTGTGAAAATATCTTCATAAAAAATTATTAAATTAACAAGAATTTAAGGATTTTAAAGTGAATATGTAAATATCTATATTGATTGTATCCCGCACATTTATTTGAAAACGCCTGCCTACGCCATTTGTTGGTGTGACCATGGATTTACAAGTCCATATTATAGTCCATTGTATGACGGCCACGGCCGTCTAGATAAAAGGCGAAATTCCCTTCTTTTGAGTGGGTGATAATGTATGTTTTTTATTTGTCACACCACAACCACCAACCCCATCTTTAGGTGGAGCAAGGTGCTCCACCTTATACATCGTCGGCACGCCACTGTATCATAGCTAAAGTCTGAGTATTCTTATCACGAGGGAGTCTGCACATTTTATTTATTATGTGGTCGACATTATATTTTCAGAACTCTAGAATTCCACTGACTTTCTTGGCTAAAAACTGTGTCTATAAACTCTAAACCACTTTACCAGACTGCTAGCCAATGGTGGGAAGAAAACTTAAAATATATTGATTGTCCTTTTTGTCAGTCTGTCTATCGATGTGTTCCGTCTCACGATAAAAGCCGAATATGAGAGCAGATTGACATGAGGTTTTTGACAGGTCATTCAACAAGACGATGACACATATCGTTTTAGTGTCACTGGTGGGGCGAGACGGGGGGGGGCACCGGGTTAGTCGATGAAGCGAAGTACATCTCTTGAACCCGGCTCCTCCACCACCAACAAGGAGATACAACGTAATAGAACAGTACGCTTCGTTCGCACGTATACCCTTACGTGCGACATTGACAGTTATGATGGTTCAACGAGTACTGTTGGGAACGGATGCACACTTGTCACCAAGGCGGGACCTTCATTGAGTGTTGATGAGGCATAGAATATTGATACGAACTTATGAAAAATACAATTTAACATACAAAATAATATGTTTAGACTAATAAACGTTATCTTATAGATCGCCATAACGTACTGTACAACTGTGCGTCCAGACCCAAAATCTGCAATATTGAGTGATACTTGAAGCATTGAATTCAAATCAATGAAATGATGAATGAGGAAATTCGTTTTAGTGGTTACTCACACACTCATAAACCAAATTTTATCTGGGGGATTGAGCCACCCATGTCAGCACATACACCAACGACGAGCGAATAAAACCAATCAGAGATCGGTATTTAAAAAGGAAATATTGATCAACTGGATGGACACGATTCACATGTGGGAGACGGCAAAATCAACTATGATAATTCATTCATTTATTCATTCAACGTCTATACTATTCAGTTATAGAAACTTATTTACAAAAGACAACTTAATAAAATTAATAACATACAAACTGTAGTTAACCAAAGTTTGAAATAGTAATATTATATCAATTTACAACAACTTTTGGTAATATATTCAAATTATATAATCACAATATCAAGTTAAATGATAATGTTCTTGTTGGCTTGGAAGTCACCTTTGACATAATACTCTAACCAAGTACGTATATTAAGGGATTCTTGAAAGACTTGACTTCCTTATAGGAGAAATTAATCAAAGTTCCAGATATCCGGCCTTGTTCCAGGATTTCTGTATTATTAGATTATTTCATTGAGCATTGCACGGATAGACCTTCCCTTTTCTCCGGCTCTATCGACAAATCTAATTTAATTTAACACACGACGAAGGAAGCCTCAGTATCGAGTTGCGCTGTGTAATTCTTATAATAAATTTTTATATTGAATTCTAGATATCTGTTCATTCAAGCCGATTGCCGAGAAAGGCTTTTACCTTCGCACTTATGTATTCGTAATCCATTCAAAGGATTTCTGCTTTGTCTAATTTCGTATCTTTTAACCAGTTTCTCGATAGTGTTTTATTATTTTATACTCACTTAATTTGATTTCAATTCAGTAAACAAATTACCTTAACGAGCTTAATAAAATAAGTGTCATATTAAAGTGACCAAACCTTTTTCAAATTCAAATTTCAAATTTGTATTAAACCGCGATTTTGATTTTGAATGGATAGTAGATTGTGAATATTATGATTATAATATCAGAGTGATTTATGTTCCAGAAATCAATTTACACGCAGCTTATACACTATACATGTCCTAATTGGATGAGCGAAGCGAAGACTTCAATTTCACTGACCCCCAAAAAATTTAGCTCGGGTGTTTTTTTTTTGTTTTTTTGTTTTTTTGTTTTTTTTTGTTTTTTTTTTGTTTTTTTTTTTGTATTTTTGTCTGTTTGTTCGCTCTCTACCGGGCAAACGGCATATGCGATCTTGATGAAAATTTGACAGGACCTTCGAAATCTCTGAACTTAGACTTGCCACGTTTTTGGGTACAATCGAAGAAATATTTCTCATGAATATCGTACTTTTACGATTTTTTTCGATTTTTTGTGCGATATTTTCCGCCATTTGGGCCAATTCTGACCAAACGGGTTGGGCTACAACGTTCATATTATACATGGACATTAAGTTTATGGTGATGTAGTACCTTGTGAAAGAAAAAGTTGAAAAAGTTAGCCAGAATCTATAGAAATAAAGCTTTTAATATAAGTTTTTTGATTTTTTGTGCGATATTTTCGTGCCATTTGGGCCAATTCTGACCAAACGGGTGGGGCTACAACGTTCATATTTTACATGGACATTAAGGTTATGGTGATGTAGTACCTTTTGAAAGAAAAAGTTGAAAAAGTTAGCCAGAATCCATAGAAATAAAGCTTTTAATATAAGTTTTTTATGGTAAATAATACCAATTGACAAGAAACAATAGAAACGTGACAGCAATCACCTACAATGCGTAGGCAGCAAAACAAAGCACTTGCAAAAGTAAAGATATCCTACGCAAACTAAAAACTTTAAAAAAGCTCATCCATCAACGCGGCGGGACTTTAGCGTTTTCCTAGTTAGTTTCACCTTATGTTTAACCTTCTCCTGAGTTACCAAAGCATATGTTGGCTCATTAATGTAATGTTGCTATTTACATTATACCGAATAGAACGCACTTTAATTAGGAATGAACCTGCAAGATAGTTGTAAGGGAAATATCCAAGTGCTATTTGAGCACTGCGTTCATCACAGATATTAATCAGTACGGTTTAATTAAAACAGTTTCCTTAATACGATACGTTTATCACAGAAATTTAAACCGAACTATATATGGCTGGGGGCTAAAGTTAAACCGTTTTAACTATATCGCAGTGTTTATCAACGCCACTAGTTCAAACCTACTCTTAATTCGAGTTAGTTGAACCGTTTTAACTCATGTGATAATGATAAACACAGTGAATCTCTGGCATTCGCATAATATTGAATAAAACGTTGGAAAAATGTTCAGTCAAGATTGCGAGTAGTCTCTGGTTCGAAGACCACCACGGCACCCCAGAAAAATGAATCTCATAATAGAATTGAGTCCTAGAACATTTATTCATATTAACCTGAAGAGGAGCCGGGTGTACCAGTGCAGATTTTATTACGAAATTGTGTTTATTTCTATCTCTTTGACAAAACATTCCGATGGGATGTGTGTGTCGCATGGCTGATCGGTGATTCATTCCTTATCGACGAACTCAAATCGTCTCGTTTTGTCTTGTGTGCTCTGATTTGACTTGCCATTCGCTCTAAACTTCGTGAAAATCTTGTGATTGTGTCGTCAAAGTATTTTTTTTTTGCTTTCCAAGTCGCTGTCGCTTTTTACAAATTGTTGTTTATTCTGCAATGCAGGCACGATTCATCATGTACTTAATATTCGTCTACGTCTAGACCAATACAAGTAATAGATGAAGCAAAAACAGGAGATGTCATGCTGTTGATGTGTTCGGCAAACTTTGTGGCTTCTTTTTATTTTTGTTACTGTTATTTCTGTTACTATTGACGTTCTCCACTGCAGTTTGCACCAAGACAACACTGCGCCGTCATTGTACTCGTCGAGTGCACTTAAAAAAACTGTTTTCGTAGGGTACACATCAGTTAACCCGGCGTGACAACCCAACTAATAGAGGTAATTAGGGTTTAAGACTTTAAGGTAATTGGGAAAGAGAATTGTACAAGGGCTGTATAAAGAGGATTCATCCCAGCATTCGCCTTGACGACTGAGGAAAACTTCGGGAAAGCTTTAAGTCAAGATTGTCGGTGGAGGGATTCACACCTGTGACCTCTAAATCCGAGGAATGTGTGCACTACGCAAGGACACTATACTGTCAGTCAATGCTCAAGTTCTATTCTTATTTGTACACACTTTTACAAACCATGGTACAAGAATTTACATGGGTTAATAATCCAAAATCCAGGTGTTTTTGCATGGCAGGTCTATAAGAGCAGAATTAAAACAAACACGCCTGACGATGCTAACTGGACTGAGTGCGACTCGGTGCAGCACTCGTATGCACTGGTCGAGTGCAATGTTTACCCTGTGCTCACTCGAATCCCTAATGGAATATACTGCTGCACTCATGCAGTTCCCATTCAGTGCAACCAATGGAACGGCGTAATATTAATTTGATTCGCTCGTTGTGGTTTGTTTGATGATGGAGTTTGTCGGTGATGTTTGGAGTACACCCGCGAATAGAAAGTCAAACATGGATACGACGATAACTTTTTTAAATAAATAATAATCCTTTATTCGGTCTCTGTAGCCAAAGCTGTTGGGTTGCGACACAGAATTACAAACAAGTAAAATTAAATTTTAAAATGTTAAACAATAAAGCTTTCATATCCATTTTTCTTTTCTTTTCTTTCAAGAATATCTTTTATTAATTTTCATTGTTAATAATTTTGATATTTTCACATTTAAATTGCTAATTTCAAATATGTTAAAGAGTCACATGTATTATTTTGTGTATAATATATTGTATATTTTAATGTCAATAAGTATATGCTTTCTATCCATTATGCTATGATTTGTACTTGTGAAGAATTTGTACTCTGTTGTAATATGCATTATAATAAATAAATATAAATGATTCCTAAAAATACGTTTTGAAAATAATCCATAATAATCAATAATCGTAATCCACTTGACTGACAAAATCTTCTTCTCAACGATTCGAAGAATCTTGGGATCGTCTCTCTTGCACCCATAGTCGCGTAACGCTAAGATTTCTCGTGATACAATATGTCTGCTTACTGTTGTTTTAACATAATTAAGCACAGATTGAGTTGAGACAAGAAAATAGGGGTGGCACTAAATTTGTTACGGTATGCCAAAGCCGTTGCACTTGCATGCCCGATCATTGATTTACTTCTGTGCGAGGGTGTATGCAGAATTGCAGTTAATTTTGTTGAGAAAGTTGTTGTTTTACTTTCATTTGATTAGACGTAATTTTCATGGGGGGAGGTTGTGATATTATATTTTGCAGCAATTGCTGTGTGCTCGAAATCTCTTACTTGAATTAATTCCCCACCTTAAATAACATTGATACGCATTCTTTTGTTAAAGTTTAAAGCCGCCTTGAATTTAAGATAATCATTTAAAGATTTGTCTGTGTTCAATAATAAATCTTCAGTTCAGGATGAATATTTGCTTTGTGATTAACAAACCCATCAAACGAGCCTTCAGTCAGGATTGCTAGCAGTGTAGATTGAAAACTAAACCTTCAGGTGTCGCATGCTACATGCACTTTGGCAGCAATGCAGGGCTATGGATTAACATGTCGCACGCTATCCAGATGTAACACTGGGTCCGCGATGCTATTTTCATTTACTATTGATCTGTTACACTATAGGGAAATTTCAAGTTTTCGACCACATCTCGTGTTTCATTCGTTGTACCACGTTTCTGTAAAGCTATGTTCACACGTGAAGCCTGTACAGTCTTCGAGGCATCACACGAAGAAATGATTGCATACACCTTAATATAAATAGAATAGAGAACTTTAGATTTTAGTTTGGCTGAACTGAGCAACGGATTGAAAACGAATGATCGTCTGCAAGTTTTATACGCGTGGAAAATAAAAATGACTGATTTTTGGAGACCAAATGTGTTTAAAATTAATATAGCCAGGCTGATTTCAAAAATTAGAATTTTATAATTTAATCTTACGTATTATTATATATTTTTTGATTTATGTTATACAGATCTCTACACTTTGTACCAATATCATTTGGTTGGGTAAAGGGGTGATTCCACCATTGATCTTGGGTATTAATTTTTTCTTTTAATCATACTTTTAAGACATGCTAGAATAGTAATTCAAAAAAGGCTATCCTGCAGCTCACACATACATACATGATAACTAGGTTTTTTAAGATAAAGTCTGCTTTTTAGTTTAGGACATTTAATTTAACATTTTAGAGTTGCTAATTGAAAGCAAAATGTCGTAAATAGTGAGTGAGTGAGTGAGTGAGTGAGTGAGTGAGTGAGTGAGTGAGTGAGTGAGTGAGTGAGTGAGTGAGTGAGGAATGACTCTGAACCTTCTGCATTCACAAAGGGTAAGTTAGGTTTACAAAGAAATAAGAAATTACTCTTCTTGTATACACGTGCCTGGTGTTGGAGCTGGGATGAAGCCCTTACTAGGTTTCTCGGGCTAGATTTCGTCAACAAGTTTACAAGCATGGATGCTTTTCACCTCAAGATTATTTCGGTAGCTCTCGGTATATCGAGTTTCCTCGGTTTTATGTGAACGCGGCGATTGATTTCAGCCGTGAAGATACCGCTTGTTATTAAATTTGCAATTCCTTCCCGAGAAATCCACTTTTTGAAATTGGTCGCTATAGACGAGCTTGCCAAACAAGAAACCAGCAGCTATACATAGTCACGATATTATTAAGTTGGAGGAAGGAATTCCCGTATATTGGGGGGGGGGGGGGATGTTACTATCTCAACACCCATACCACCCATACACCTATACCAGTGCCCAAAATTGTGAATGGTGGACAGCAGCCCTTCAGGCTGATTTCGGTATAGCCCCCTGTTTAGAATTAGAAATACCAATTTCTACTACAAATACGATAAAACATGATAACTTTTAACTCATCATGATGGCAAGGATGATCGCTTTTCCAATTTTTTTCTTGACCGCTCTGCCCTGCAACACACGTATACCGCTTGCTAGAGCATATGGAGAGTTCAAGAGCTAGTGTAACGGCTTCGTCCTCCTCGACGTCTGCTCGGCAGTCCGGGTTAGTGGAGGAACCTATATGACTGTTGTTCACGCCGATGTTCTTGTTTAGAATAGTATAGTTTCTAGGTTTGTTTATATTTTCGCGTATCATCTCTTGTATTTCTCGTTGTGATCTGATTCACCCTGGTTACCCCTCTTTTCCCCTCTTCATGACTAGTTTTTCATGTTATCTCTTCTCTCGCGATTAGACCTCGAGCCAGTTGCCCGTCTGCCTTCACAGGGTGAAGTTTCTCTTGGCTGCTCAGAGAGCAGATCAAACTTCGATTCTCAGTCTCATATATTCAGTGCGAAGTGTACAGTGCACCAGTTCATCTCCGTTCTAAAGTTCGCCCGACTTCCAGTCCACACTCAAGCTCACAGTTCGTTCGCCATCCAGTTGATACTGCAGTCTTGGGTTCGATGCCTTCCAGGCACATTTTCTTACTTCATTCTCTTTCCTTCCAAGCTCGAGCTCTTTAATTCTTTCCTATCTGTTACGTGGTGTGCTCACCAACTACGTCACCATGCTTACCATGCTCTGAACTTCATTTCACACCCGCATTACATCTTAGGGTAAGTTCAGTTGCTAAATTCAATTATACAGTCCACAAAATACCATTTTCTCAAGGCCACGGCCCCATCAACTGTCAAGGTTACAACGTCCTTTCGGATGGGACGTATTAAGCCGTTGGTCCCCTTGGTACTATTCGAAAGGATAGGCTGCGTGCCGGTACCGGGTTTCCCCTCCTTCCTTCTGTTCATACTTCAGCCCTAGTGCATTATCCAATTTTCCTCGACTCGGGCGATACAGACAAACCCCTTGTGACGCGCCAGTATAATAGGTCAAGTGAAGATAAGAACGCGCGCGAAGATCTCAAGGACCAGACAGAAAATCTCGTTTCAGTTTTCTGAGATATTGATAAAAATGAGCGATCGACCTTTTTAAAATTATGTGTCACAAGAGTACGTGGCCCTGATAACTGATTGGGTATTTTTTTGTTCGAAGTGAGCTGGAGGAACACGCTGTATATAATTTTATTTGTCTGTCTACGAAAATAATGATATGTAAAATAGGATGCTAGCTTTATTTCCTTCTTTTAATTTTCATACTCAATACAAGTTCCATTTTTACAATATTATGTACATAATTTATAACGAATGCATGCAATAGGAAAGAAGAAAAAAATCTAGGATAGAAATTCTGGATGTGGAAGTATTCTCGCGCAATGGTTTACATTTATACATTTGTAATATTATATTGACAAAATGTATTCATATTATGTTTTATTCACAACAACAAAAATGAACTATATCATGTTTAATTCACGAATTAATTAACCATACAACAGTTTATAACTGTCCATTATGTTAAAGTCTACAACTACCACAGTATACATTATACAATCTAGTTTATATAGAAATTATTGTTAATTAGGTATGGCCAGAAATATTTTTATCCTGCTGAATTATCTATTCCTAGTTGAATTTGAATTTCTCGAGTAATAGTAGGTATATTATATCTGCGGGGAAAACGTTAAAATATTGTCCGTGTCTCTGTCCAATGTTATTATATTTCCTTAGTATGAATACGATAAAATTTAATTTCGAGATTTCTCTAGTGACAATAATTTAAGGTTGAACAGTGGACAGTTTTGAGTTAGTGTGAAATATGCTACTAATAAGTTAGTGTGAAATATATTTATAAGTTTCAAATTAATATGTAAGTCTTATATCAAATAGGCTATACGAATTTAAATGTTTAATTCCTCTCCATCCCACTATACCGTATTGCAGTTTCAAGAATATCATGGCAAAATGAACCATTCTTAAGGATTTAGTAGCTTCGCTCCATATTTTGTTTGTTTGTTTGCACATTATAAGCACGCATTCATGAGAGATGTCTTACGATAACTACCAAACCAATTTTGTTTTATTTCATTGTTGTTTAATAACAATCTGTCAGTTCCAGGTCAAGAGAAAATACACTCGGTGGTTGAAACGATTTAGTTTCAGGTTTATCTATACCGAAACCTTCGCCAGGAGATTATAAGGACTTTGCGTCGGGTGTAAATGAAAGAAGTGCTAATCTGCGAGGAAAGCCTTCTTTACTGGCCTCGCAATAGCAGCGAGTTAAAAAGTTTTCCCTCCCCTGGGAGAGCCAGCCAGCTAGTGGCTCGCGCGGGCTCGGGATAAAGTTGCCCTGCCCCATATAGTCCCAGTGGTAGCGGCCTAATCGACAGCAGTACGTCACTATTCACGGACCACTGACTATTTGCCAGGATCGATCTGTAGGGGACATGCCAATTTGCAGGACTGAAATTCAGCCGTAAGGTCCATTTCCTTCAACCAATAGTATTTCCTTAAAAAAAAAAGCTACCGGTACCAGTTTTCATTGACTACTAGGGATTGGATACACAAAGCTACTACGCATGATATGAAAAAGATTTTCGTTTTCGCTCGGATTAATGCTTTCATAGTCTCCTGCGACATTGCAAAGCAGCAAAACTTCGCTGACAACACAATTGATCAAGTTCACATTTTCAAGGAACTTTTTAGAAAGTTTCTTAAAAAGTTCCAGTTACATTTAAGTAGCCAATTTTGTACTTAGCACCACTTTCCAGTAATCGTTAGCAAACAACTTTGCCGTTACGTACCATTTATAATTTTCATATCATACAAATATAATCATGATTCATGACCCTACTGCTCACCGTGTTCTTTGACAGCCGTACGCAGGCTTGCAAGTTGTAGGCCTACGTCAGTCTCTCTACAGATGCATTAAACAAACTTAAAAGTAAAAGGGAACTTTTTAAAGGAACTTTAGTTTCTTTTTATGAGGAACTTAAACTTTTTAGAGTAAGGGTGTAACCTGAACTTTATAAAAGTTCTTTTTTTAAATTGACGAACTGAATCTTTTAAAAGTTCCTTTTCAAATGGAACTTCCCCAAGTATGTTTAGCCCAGTTCTTTTATTTTGCATAATGATGAAACTGGACTGGAGAGAGTCTATACTGTGCAATCGTTGTTTCAAAATAATCTTCTGCTAAATAGTTTTGCCTTTCATTATCACTAATAGTTACCGTGCTATGAAATTATATCTCTTGTTCACCGACAGTGTTGGCTCGAGCGTTAAGTGCGCTACTCTGATTCAGGAGGTCTCGAGTTCAAATCCCGTCGAGATCGGCAATCCTGACTGAAGTTTTTTTCCGAGATTTGCTTTTGAGGGTTGCAAGGGATTGAGTCCTCTTAAACAGCCCTCGAACATGTCTTCTCTTCTATCCGCCACGTTCTTAGTTTGACACCTGAAGAGGGGCATGAATTGAACCCTGGGCAGGCTCCCCGCGAAAAAAAAATTATTGCTTCTTCGTTGAGTTATAAATTCCCAATTTTAAATTAAGTTTTATTATTTGCTTAAATTTTTGTGTAAAGTAAAGCGGCAAGTAAAGTGATATATCAAATATATCTATGGCCCGGAACGTTAAACATATTTTAAGTAAATAATTGACCCGGCCAATGTCCCGACCAAACTATTTCAATGTTATCATTTATAAAACATCATAACCAATCATATTATATTGGTACCCTTTTTATAAAACCGCCCACCATCAACTCCACATGCACATTTTATAATTCCACACCATACATACTATTCTATCCAGATGCAATCAATTCCATATCTTCCATCGCTTGTTCATGTTGTATAGTTCACAATCATGTCGGTAACAGGAAGCTGAATAAACTTTTTTTAATCGGCGCATCACCAAAGCCTATCACATTACACGAACAAGGTTGATCAGAACGTGTGCATATCAACGCAACAATCACTGTGATTGGAATCTAGAAGTTTCATTCAAACTTGTTTTATATTTTTTATTTCTAGGTTTCTACGTTATCACTGAAAGTTACTATAGATCTGTAACTCGACATGAAATATAACATTCCCGAGAGTATTAGAATGTAATGCAGATTCAGTTAAAGTTGCAATGAATTACGAAATGATGTGAAAACTTTTAGATCCACAGTCAAATTAATTTTCAAGATACGGAATGGGCTGCAAAAAGAAGGGTTCGCGTTGGGTACGTTCGATAATTTGTGGATTGCACTTTTTGTGACTACTATCTCACATTATTTCTATGTGAGAACTAAAAATTTCTTGTTAAATGTGTGTGTAGGGCCTACCGTTTCTATGATAACTTTAATGCATTCTTAAATATTGTTATTGTGTATTCAAGCTAGGCCTATTTCAGTACAATACAAAACATAAAAGTTACAATCATATTGTGTTGCACAAATAATATAATAATTGTTTTGGCAAACCAAAAAAGACTAAAGAATCGGTCCGTAGTCGCGTTGTGGCTCTAGCTTGCTTTCTGCTTTGAATTGAATAAAACTCAAATAGACGTGTACATACTGGCGAGAAAAATAATTAATTACACAATGTTATGATAAAATATATGAAAAGGGATACATAATTCAGGTCAACAAGTCAATGCAAGGTTGTGCTAAAAGGTGAGTACAATGAATTCACTATAAACATCAGCATCATGTATCATTAGTTCAAGTATTATTTTTTTTATAAACGTGTACGTATATTATACTTTAATTTTTGGTCTAACATATTTCACATTTTAATTTTATTCAATATTTGCAAGATTTAATTCAACTAAACGTTTGATCGTTTTACCGTGTTCTAATAAAAATTTTAAATTCTGCCTATTTGTAGGTTTAGGAATACTACTTTATTTTACCCACCCAAGGAAAGAGTTAACTTGTAAGAATACTGTTACTTGCCGAGGGTGCACACATATTTTAAGAGCTTGGTGTCGCTGGGTATTGGATTGGGTTGTTTTTAATTTTATTATTATTTATTTTTGAAATTGTACAATTAATCGAAAAAAAATTAAGATGCACAACTCCATAGAAAGTTAGAAAAGGGCCATGAGGCCCCAGTCACAAAGTGTCTAACTTACTAAACCTAAGTTATACCTCACCACATTATGAAATACAATGAAAATAAATTATCAGAAAATATAAAAGATTCAACTTTTACGTTTAAGAAAACGTGTCGTTTGTTGTAAGCATAATAATCCCCCCCAAATACAAAAAATTTGTAAACAACGGCAGCCAAGCTCTCTTTCAAAAGTCTTTGGCTGTGAATGTTGTGAGATATAGAATTTGAGTCAATCTTTTTATTCTTCCTCCCTAGTTTCGCATTGAAAAGAAGTAAGATCATTTCGCCTAATGACGAGCGCTAAGCCAACCATTTTCGCGGTAAAAAAAAAAAAAAGTAAAAATGTTCTCAAAATCATAAAAAAATTACTTGGCCATTGAATTTGGTTCATTATGAGAACTTTAAAAAGTCAATGGCCAAGTAATTTTTTATGATTTTGAGTTAAAATTTTTACTTTTTTTACCACGAAAATGGTTGGCTTGGCGCTCGTCAACAGGCGAAATGATCTTACTTCTTTTCAATGCGAAACTAGGGAGGAAGAATGAAAAGATTGGCTCAAATTCTATATCTCACAACATTCACAGCCAAAGACTTTTGAAAGAGAGCTTGGCTGCCGTTTTTTTTTTTACAATTTTTTGTATTTGGGGGGGGATATCACATCTTTTTGCTGTTTGTTTCATATCAAGGCGTGAAATACTTGTAAACTAGGAAACGCTCAGTTGGACGCGTTGATAAGCGAGCACGTGCTATAGCTAGACCCACAATGCACATTTTTTTAAATTTTAAAATTTGCGACGTTCGCTGTCCACAGGGCCATGTTTTCCGATATTATTTATTATTGCCAAGGTATTTGGGTAAACCGTATGTAAATCTTTACTTTGTGGATAAAATCCACCGCCATCTAGAGGACCTTGACTCATTGGGAAAAATATTTAAACTCTTTGGTGACAAATAATAGACTGCTTCCTCGAAAGTATTTTGATTACTTCTAGGTGGCAGTGCATTAGAAACTTCGCGCGTCTTTTCGTTGCCATGGCAACGTTACTTTTGTTATAATGTAATTTCCATCTACACTACTTATCGGATCAAACTAAAATTAACATATTCGTGACCGGACGGACATTCTAAATGATTTGGCTATCTCAGATTTTGTCGCCGGTTAGTTTGAAAAAAAAACTTTCGATTAACTTTAATGTAACTTTTTAACTTTTTGAACGATTTTGCCACAAAACTAATGGCATTCAATCGAGAACAAAGCTTGCGGATGGTCAAAATTTCAACTCGATCCGAGCCTCCGTTCGAACGTTATGGCGAGACATACAAAAAAAAAAAAAAAAAAAAACAAACAAAAAAAAAAAAAAAAACAAAACGAGTGACAAATTTTTCCGGCAGAGTCAAATGGAAACGCTCGCTTCGCTCGCTTAATGAAAATTCAAAGAAAGAGGGAAATTTCAAACTGTAATTTTCCATCTAAATTGCTCGGATGTACGGCTTAGACGAAGATTGATTCACTTTCTAAATTTTGGGAAGAATTAAATTGGTGGCTGCATAGCTCAGATGGTGAGAGCATAGCCCGGACGGCTAAGGTCATGTCTTATTTCATGCTGATAACTCATTAGGTGCCTTCATGGTGAATTCTGGAAATCAAGGTAAAAATAATATAAACTACTAGGGATGGGGGTTGAAAAAATGTGGTTTAGGAAATGAGAATAGGCCGATTGGGTTAAAACACATTAAAACATAATTTGAATAACTAATTTGAATAAAAATTCAATTTTGGGTTAGGGCTATGAATTATTCCAATTTTAGGGGGGATGAAATATCGCTTGCCTCTCGGCTGATTATTTTTCATATTATTATGTACCATCATGCCAAATTTCATGCTGATAACTCATTAGGTGCCTTCATTGTGAATGCTGGAAATCAAGGTAAAAAAAAAATATAAACTATTAGGGATGGGGGTTAAAAAATGTGGTTTAGGAAATGAGAATATGCCGATTGGGTTAAAACACATTGAAAAATAATTTTAATAACAAAGTTGAATAAAAATTAAATTTTTTGTTAGAGCTATGAATTATTCCAATTTTAGGGGTAATTTAGCGAGTGTTGGGGGTGGAATATCTCTTGTCTCTCGGCGGATTATTAATTCTGATATTTTTATCTACCCCCATGCCAAATTTCGCGCATGGATCCCATGTGTTAGATATTTATTAATGGTTTTAAATTTAAATAGTTAAAAAAAGCAAAAGAGCATGAGTCTATTTTTTATTTATTTATTTATTTATTTATTTATTTATTTACTTATTTATGTCTCTATTTGCAACAGGCAATGTAGCCCACTAGTGCAAATTTAATAGAGAAGGGAGGAGGGGAAACCCGGTACCGGCACCTAGCCTACTCCTACCGAAAAGTACCAAGGGGACCAAGGGCTTTACGTCCCATCCGAAAGGACGGTGAAACTTTTGACAGTCATATAGGTTCCTCCACAAACCCGGACTGCCGAGCAGACGGCGCCAAGGAGAACGAAGCTGTCACACAAGCTTACGAACCCTAGTCTGCTCTAGCCAGCGATATACGTGTGTTTCAGGGCAGAGCGGCGACCCACTCAACCCCTGACCACGCCCGATGTTGCTTAACTTCAGTGTTCGAGTGGGAACTGGTTAAACGACCGCGGCTAAATCGTTGGAGGTACATCTAAGTTTGATCCAAGTTTCATCCAAGTTTCATAGTTCTAAGATGTACCGTTTTCTCTGTAGGCTCTTATTCCTCTCTGGCAGAATTCACATCCAGCTAGCCAGCCGGATTTTTCGACCATTTTGAGGCACTTTTTTAACACAGAACGGGTTATCGGATCGGGCTGATTTTTTTTTTGGTAGGTCATGGACCACATACAGGTCATATACCGAGTTTCAAGATTGTAAATTTTTCGGGACGGCGTGTGCAGATAGCTGAAAACCCCTCAACTCGGGTAGGAGTAAACAGGGTCGAGTTAGTCATAGCCTTCTAGCATCGCGTGCGCTTGGCTGCGGGCGAACGACCGTCGGCCTAGATAACAATATGTTGTTGAAGGTGATTATTGTGTAAGTGTTGTGTCTATGTCAACACATTTGTTTTGTAAATGAATATTATTAATGTTTTTATTGTTTTATTATGTCCTGTAATATAGGACCAAAAAATATATTTTTGGTTGCAAAACTGTTCTAGGGTAAATAAATAGTCATTGTCAGTAATAATTAATAATTGTTATTTAAACGAAGAGTTTGAAATAAAACGAACACAGGGAAATGACTCGTAAAATATATAACGTAACATTATTATAATAATAAAAATAATATCTGATAACGATTCAGCTAAAAGTATTAATTGTATTGATTGAATAACCTGCTTTTATATTGCACTGTCATGTTATTTCGTTTGTGTAGACACAATTTGCTAAAATCAAAATTATTTAGATAGTATGTCTTTATGTTTGTATAGCATGTTTGTGTTTACTGCATTAGTCAGTTTTTAGAACTGAAATCATTATAATATTGTATAATTCCATACTCGTGTTCATAAAAACATTCACATATAAGCCCAATTAATTGTGTTTGTATGGATGGTAATTGACATTGTTGTAGTCTGGTTATTTCATCAGACAACACGTTTTAGCCTATAGCAAGGCCACTAATTTATTTTAAATGTTCCAGCCGTTAGTACAGAAATGCAACATGAAGTCAAGTACTTTGTTGACAGTTTAATGTGTCTTATCAGCAGTTGTAAGCGTTAAAGTGCATGACACTTGTAGTCGTGGCTCGTGAGTAGCACTATCACTACAAGAGGGGGCAATGTTACAAGTTTAGAGTCTGCAAATAAGGTTGCATTCTTGATCGTTTTACTAATAGATCATTTTACTCTTTGCATACACACAATATAAACTTCGTTGATTTTTTATGCTTCCTTTGTTCGAATTTAAATTTGTTCAATTCGCAATTCAGTGGCACCCCCAAAGGATAGGGGCTAGGCCCCCCCCCCTACAAGAAGCCGCATACATCTAAACGAGTCAATATACCATCACCGTTTCCAAATTTTATTTCGTATCCCAACAAAGTATGTATTTATTAATTGAACATCAATCCCAATCTATCTTATATGAGTCAAAAACAGGTTTACAAAGAAGAACAATAAATAAAACTTTATTACATAAATGCAAAACAGTACGGGTACTTAAAATATATATAAAAAAATAAAAAAATAATAATAATAATAATAATAATAATAATAATAATAATAATAATAATAATAATAATAATAATAATAATAATAATAATAATAATAATAATAATAATAATAATAATATAATAATAATAATAATCAATGATAGCAGTTGTAAATAAAAGTATGCCCCGCCCGCTATCATTGACTAATTTTGTCCTTAAAGCGGGCTTATGCTTAAAAACTTGATATTAATAATAATAATTATTATTATTAATAAAAATAATAATGATAATAAAAATAATAGTAGTAGCTTAACTGCAACAATGTACAATGCAACAATAACAAGAAAAAGTAAGGAGTAAAACAAAATACATCTTTAAAAAACCCAAAGAAAAAAGTGACTTGTTAAGACGATTATAAGAGGATTGCAGGATTGCAGGAAATCAATAATTTATTTCCTGCAATCCTGCATTTACATTTATTAATTTACTTTACATTTTCCAATTTGATATTTCGCTAGACCGTTTAGAATTATTCTAAGCGGTCTAGCGAAATATCAAATTGGAAAATGTTTCGCCCCTGGTGGCTGTGGAATAGTGGATCCACAAAGTATACATGTTTGTGTATTAACTAAGTCAACTATTGCCCCCCCCCCCCCCTCAGGATACGTAAATTACGTAAACTTAAGTGGCGGCATTTTGAACACGGACTTTCTCCTATGGGGGAGTGTTTCTTCCTGGCAGATCATTAGCGCCCTACGCCTCTAGGAGAGGAAATGGAAGCGGGAACCTCTGGAAACTCTCCCGACCCGACTCGGGATAAATTGGCTGCTCAGGAAGAAACATACGCGATAACTTGAGGCGCAAAGTGCTCCTAGCCATTCGCGTCGTTTTGTACTCTTTCTTTCGTCGTACGGTATATACACCAACCGTCGTGAGTTGCCAACAAGACTTAAGACGACGAAAGATTAACTTTCAATGTCCGGCTATTTCACCCAGTGTGTATGACAGTGTGTCCCTTTATGTAACTAATTTCACGTTGATTGATTTAAATGTATTGTTTCGATTAATGCGGTTACAAAATAATGAAATTAATGATAATTTAATTTCAATTCATCAAAAACCCAGAATTGTAAAATTGTACATTCAAATTTACCTAACAATATAGCACAAAATAAACATCTTATAACAAGAAGGATAATAATTTAAAAAAGTGTATAATGAATGTGAGGAACGATATAATTAGTTAATGAAAAAAACAATGAATCATAAATAAATTAAAATAATAAACAAATAACAAATATTTGTATGCCGGGCTTCCTACTGATTTCTGCAATTCGTATGTATTTCTTCCTGACTATTTTAACATGTCTTCTTGCATAACGGTAATTTCTTGTGAATACTAATAGCAGAGTCGATAAAGAAGTTTCCCCGTTGGGGAGGTCCTCCAACTCCCTATACCGCCCTGGGTTAAATAAAAAGTCGGTTTTTGGCGTTGGGAATCTAACGTTCCGCGCGACTCTGTGTGACGATTGATGGAACTACTTCAATAAAAGTACGTCACTTTTCTACCAGTAGTTAACAGTCGATGACGACAAATGGCGGAAACGTCAAAATATTAAATACGATCGAATGTTGACGAATGTTCTGGCATAAAGCAAACTCTTTTTATTAATGAGGATATTTCTGATGGAGTAGACCTAAGCTTAGGAGCTAGGCCGACAATATGTATTGTTCAAGATTTCGATTTGAGTGCCTAGGGCGTACTTACGTCTAAAAACTGTATTGTGGCCTTGGGCCTAGGCTACACTTACGTCCGTTAGGCTTGAACAAGGCATATCTCAATTATTTCGCACGAAAATGTCAGTGACGCCTGCGCAACACTTTATAGTACAATAATAAATCAAAAGTAAATCGTTTTAAAAGACTAGGGCCCAGGGCTAATATGATTAAAATAAAATTGAAGTTTGACGTTTCGTCTGTTGTTTGTTGATTTCAGCGTCACTGCACATCAATAATCTACTGACCGTATTTATAGCGTGCAGTGCTTTTATTAGTTTCACATTGGAGCCGCTCTCAGCGCGCAGGACGTTAGATTCCGTTTTGACTTGGGAGTAAGGGACCTCCCCAAAGGGGAAACTTCTTTATCGACTCTGCTAATAGTAAGTACATATGTCAATGTTGAAAACACAATGTTAAAGGCCTTTATTCATATCGATATCGTGCGTATGTCTTCAATTTCAAAATTCATTGTTTCATTATTTTCTTTCTTTCTTTCTTTCAATCCATTAATTTTAACTTTAACTTAAAACTTTAGGCACCGGTAAAGTAAATCCTTTGTAAAGTGTAACTGTTCTGTGCAAATAAAGACTTAAATACGGCACTGTCTTCAAATATATCGTAAAAACTAATGTTCGTAATTAAAAAGAATAATTTGAACCCAGATTATTTCATTATCTGATATCAATTGTTTACTTCAACACAAGAAAAAACAGAGTACATGGTAGCTCTAGTAAAAACCTTTGTTATCTATTCTAAGATAAATCATTTTACTACCAGCACTGAGCATTATTACAAAACCTATATACAAGAGTATTAAAAGAGAAGTTTTGCAAGTCAAACCGTATATTTTATGATATCGTAATAAGGAATAAATTACGAAGTAGCCCCAGTTTCTTCCATAACAAACGTAATAAAGCTGTTCAAAATGGGATATTAACAATCATATCTAAAAGCAATATAACAGAATCTATGATGTAAGTCTGCATTCTTATACAAAAAAAGTAATAACTTGATCATAAGTTCAACTCACATGAATATGATTAGCTCTCGCAGGGATGTTTCCATATCGAGACGAGACCACAAGGCGAGCGACGTCCTAAGACCAACCCTGGTAACACACAAGACACCATGTTAGCACACACTATAAATAATTTTTATCTGATTAGTCCCATCGTTTATATTCATTTTGTATCACTCATTTCTACGAAATTTCGTTCTTATATTTGTATATAAATCGAATGTATGTATGTATGTTTGTCCTTTATGCATTACTACACCATTCATCCGATCTCCATGAAACGTGGCACACTATGTATTTTTTTTTTACGGGAAGGTTTCTATGCTATCCATTTTGTTGTAACTCCTCCAAGTGGTGATCGGTGCCTGCAAAGAGGATACATTCGTTTTCATATATAATAGACTACACCATTCATCCGATCTCCATACAACTTGACACATATATGTATTTTTTCACGGGGAAGGTTTCTATACTATCCATTTTACTGCTACACGGAGTCGCCAATGAATTGACTTTGACACCGTTGGACATATCACCATGAAAGTTGACACATACGTATTTTATTTTTTTTATGGAGAAGTACACTCCCGCGAAGGGTTCTGGAATACGTCGCAGCAACGCACGACGGGTTAGCTAGTACGTTATATTTTCTTCTAATGACTTTTCTACACTATTTCTGTCTAATGCAAATGGTCATATTGTGTTTTTTGACCAAATCAAAATATTTACCACTTGATGTCCGAGCCAACTAATATAACAGTGCAAAATGAAACTTTTCCATTGTTGAACTTCCTAGTCTGTTGCTTCACAACTTATTTTGATATGAATTTTTAATAATTTTAAGCATTGTATAAACTAAACTCTATCTTATTTATTTAAAAATTATGGTGTAGATCAGGAACCGTAGAATCGACTTCTGGATTAAAAAAATGAAATGTCTCACTTGACGGGCAGAGTGGATAGTCGGGTCATGACGCTCAGACGGTTTGACGAACAGGTGGGCAGAAAACTGATACAGATGGGGGAGCTTCGCTCTCGTAGATGAGTTTATTGCAATATAAAAATATACTTCAAGTTTATTATTTAATTTGTTCACTTCAAGTTTGATATGTTGATTGGTAACCTGATATTTTTACTTGTAGTTCTTTTATCTTGTAATAAATTTGATTATTTTTATCTTTGTACTGTTCACCATGTGAGGTTATTTTTGTATTGTGCAATTTAATAATCTTATAGTGTTAACTGTATTGTGTTTTGTTGTGCAGAAGAACCGGCCATGGCCTTAAAGCTTCGCCAAAATAAAGACATTAATATTATATTGTAACTTCACTTATGACGAGCCAATACCAACCATCCAAGCAGTCGTTGAATCATTTTGCCTTACATTCCTTGTGACTTCAGTAAGACTCACATCTCTGATGCCTGATGAAAATGGGCCTCATATTTTATGCTGGCGACATTTTACATGACTTATGGAACCGTTGAGTAATTTTACTGGTAGGAACTATACACTCAATATTTTGAATCAATATTTTTTGGACAAAGCACTAAGCTAACAATTTACATTAAAAGCGAGGGTGAGTTTCCACTTACTAGATGTAGTTAAAACTTAAGAGTTAAATTTTAATAAACTGGCTTGCAGCCCATCTTTAATTAAAAATAACAATATGTATGTGTGCTGTGGTATTCGTACTAATAATAGACGAAATAATTTTCTTTTCCAAATGGAGTATTAGACAAAATGTGAAATCCAAAAATATATCATCGAATGTCCCCCAAAAGTCTAGAGTAAACGTGTTTAGGCCCTAATTTGACCAAACAAAACGCGGTATAGGTAGATTGTACCAAATGCCCAGACAACAAGGTGTGTCCGTCCTCTCACATAGTCACTTATGTCAGCAAACACTGTCATGACCTTGACCGCAGAGCAGAGGATTGAATTAGAATATTTTTGTTGAACGAGGAATGAGAAACGAAATGTGCTTACAATTGTAGCTTTGTGAGTGTGGGTACTAAATGTAGCATTTGCTCTTTTTGACACTAAACGGCTGAGTAAAAACGCAACGCTAATGTTGAGTGGTGGGAGCATGAAACTCGTACTTCTGCCATCTTAGTAACTCAATACATGACTTACTAGCACACAGAGCTATTTTCGTTGTGGCGCACGCAAGTTGCACTTATGATTTCTTGATGCACTTCTTGTATTTTAGGAAAGCTTTGGCAACTCGTCTGGCCGGGGGGGGGGGGGTACTTATATTGGAGACTACTACCTACGCGTGCAAGTGCATATAGTATATTATATCAATGGAAGGGCGATAGTCTTTGAATAATTTAACCAAACCAATTTTAGTTCTAGCATACAAATTTCGACTCCAGATTCTCTAGGCATATTTAAATAAAAATCAATTAAATAATAAATAAAACTATATTTTGTACCAATATTTTGGCGAAATACTATAAACTCGATTTCTGAATTGACATTGATGGAGGTTGAACTTGAAAGCTGAACCCATAATTATATGGGATGTCTATGGCTGAACCACAGCTGAATCTGTTGTCAATAGCAGAACAGCAGAGATTTGACAATGTGACATTCGTTCACAATGATTGTGATTTATGAACGAACATCCATTGTCTGTATTGAGCTTTGTGCTGCCTATAACATTTTCATTTTCTAGGTAAACAGAATAGTTGAAAACACGGCAATGTCCGTGCATTGCGGCGATATCACTGTGCGATTGGAGTTCTAGATACCGGTACGACACACCTTATCATAGCTGTTATCTCTGTCGAGCGTTCCACTCGACATTGGGTGAGGCAGTCATCACTTGCGATCGCCTCGCCGATCTACCTCAGTCAGTGTGTCGCCGTCGGTCGCGTGTGCGGTATGTCCACTCGCGTCTAGCTCTCTCACGGTCGATGTTTTGCCTTCCGGTTGTAATCCGTGCAATTAAGACCATGTTGTAATAAAGACGTAGTGCCAGGCGGTTTGTTCCCGACGTAAACAAGAGAACGGATGGGAATGTTATTGTCGTCGAGTGTGCCATGCGAGATTGAATCGAGACGCGAGCGAGTCAATTAGGAAGGCGATGACGGGGACGTGGTCGGTCTCGGACAGGAGGGGATCTGGTTGTCACTCGGAGTCGGGCGTCGTACGGGAGTGACGTCGCCGTCATTAGGGGTGTGAAGAGGACGGAGTTTGCGACTCAACACTTGCGGGTACGTGATTGAGTTATCGTGTGGCGGAGATGTGGGGACCCAGGGACGTGGGTTCGATTCCCGCATAAGGCAGTTTGTTTTGTCCACATCTATCTGTGCCCTTCGTCTGAAGCGTCTCATTGCATTCAGAAATCAAAACTTAAAGCTTATCCTGACAGGCGCTTCTCATATTAGATTGTAGTTGGGCGCAATTGGCGCAATTGAACAAGATAATGTGCAGTTGCATTTGAAAATCAGATATCAGAAATATTAGTTTATTGCATAAACTTGAGTATTTATTTTCATCTTGTTGTTTCTAAAATAGTCCAAAAATATTAAAATCAATGTTTTCTTTTGGATTATGTGGTAGGTGTCCAACTGTTCGAGCTGTTTTAAATGTGGCGTTTATGAAAACCTTTGAGTATGTATCTGTATTTTCTTTTAAATTACGTGTGATATTTACTTATAGTTTTCTGTAGTTCATAGAGTCACATCCCTTCATACAGACTGCACGTTACTTCAGTTTAATATCTCTGAACAGCAGAAGAAGATAAAAATTGTTGGAAATAAAATATTTGCTCGTGATATTTTATGCTATCTAACTATTTATTATATGCGCTGCGCATGTTGAAAGTATTCGGAAAAAAATAAAATGGCCAACACCTTCTGTCTACACTTTTAGTATCTTATCTTATGGAGCAGACAAGTCTAGCCCTAAGATAAGATACTAGGTCACCGAATCACTTTTGGGTGGGAAGAAAAATTATAACGTTATGTTTATATTATTGTATAATGTATAAGTTATAAATAAGTATTTCTGCAGAGAAGTCCATGTATTATGTTCACCATATATTTCCATTGTGCTTATTTTGTTTTGATGATATAATGAATGTTTTAATGGCATACGTTGAAATAAAAGTGCAAGGATGAAGCCATGTTTTGGAACATTATATAGTGTTCCGTACGGTTATAATTCGATGGGCAATCGATCGTGGATAGGCATTGAAAGCGGAACTTCTGTTTCAAGAAATTGGAAGAAATGTGCCCTGCAGAAGTTTCATTATATTCTAAATGATGCTTATAATCTATCTCTAAAACCACTGGTATCTTGGCTAAGCGACAGTATTGGTCCAAGAGTTAAATGCGAGACTATGATTCGGGAGGTATCGGGTTCAAATCCCGTCGACACCGGCAATCCGTGCTAAAGGTTTTTCCAAGGTTTTGCGCATACAGAGATTGAGTACTCAACAGCCCTCGGACATTTCTTCCCAGCTATCCTGAAAGACATTATAACCTAGTAAGTCAACTGAAGAGGGTCACAAACGCTGCAACGGTCATCCCTACAAAAAAAAGTATCTCGCCTAAGACAAAGTAAATTATAATAGCAGTTGACTAAACGAGGGTCATTGTCTTTTGATTTGAGCGACAACCTCACTTGTATTGCCTCGTAACTCGAAAGTACTTACTCGCTGCATTATGTTAATTTCACCAGTTATTCCTTATCAGTATTTTCTCAGTTTATTATTCGTTGATAAGAGCCCCGTTTACAGGTTCCAGCCCAGTGGACAATCTATCTTGGCTTGAAATTTAGGGGTTTTGTTAATCAAGTCTTCTCGGAAGGTATTTGTGTTATGAGTGGTAGAAAGTTGAACTTGATTATTTCATATATTGCTGTACCGTGGAGACATTGCTGTAGTTGTAGTGACAGGACAGGATGTCGCTTGTATTAATTCACGCCCCGGGGGTTTTCCCACGGACGAGTCTGGGCAGGAATCACCTCACCCGTGCGGTGCATGGTAAATGTGATATCGTGGTTATGAAAGAGGGGACTTGTTTACATTTCACTCGACGGGCAAAGCTTACTTGTGCTAAGTGGATTTTGCAATAATTTTTGGTTTAAAAGTTATTCGTGGTTAAACGGTTTCATCCTAGTTGTTGGACAAGTCGGTCACAAATTAAATGTATTGGCCTTCTTAGGGTATTTAGGACTCTGTTGTAATGCCTGCTCACTTTGAAAATACAAAACCAAACATTATTTCATAATTTAGTATTTGATCGCGTTTTAAAGTTAACAACCAAATAAACAAGTTTTTGCCTCGGTTCTATGAGCCAAATTAATGATACTTGTGGGTTATACTAGTATCTATGTTGTAGGTGTACTAAATAGTATACCACTATGTCTTATTGTCACCTATTAAATTGTTTGTAATATATGTAATTCCCACTTTTTTTACTTTTTTACACTAATTTGTATCAAGCACCTGAACCAAGACTCTAAAACCCTCATGTATATTTAAATAGCTTATATTACCCAAAATTTTGAAAAAACGTGTAAAATTGTTAAACGAGGGAGCGACGACCGAGTTTTCCCATTAAACTCGAACGGCTCTCTTTCTGTGATTCTGTCTGTCTTCTGTCTTACGTCAAAAATCAGCCGAACCGCGAACAGATTGGGGTGAAATTTTAAACAGACATCCGGGGCGAGTTTTTTGAGAATGCTAACAAAATCACAATTCATTGCGAAACCTAAAAAATAAATAAAAAAATCTATAGCATTTGTTTGTAGCGCAGGGGACGTAATTACGTGGTTGCAGGCCTATTGGTAAGGGGAGTGAAAAAAGGGAAACGAAATTCCCAAAATTTTTTTTAAATGTCCCCTTTTTTTGCCTAAAATTAATATTGTCGACGAATTACATCATTTAGTGATGAAAAAAAAACATTTTGAAAAAAGCGAAATTTTGCGAAATTTCGTGTATGCGCGAAATAAAGAACGAAATTACATCAAACGGCAAAAAAGCGAAATTTAAATCGCGAAAAGGCCTTTTAGTGTCAAAAAGTAAAATGATTGGAGGTGCCGGTCCAGACCGAATTTACCGGGGCGGTAGGGGGGGTACCCTGACGTCACGGGCTTCAAAGGAAAATACCTCCAAAATAACGGGGCACCCCGGCTTCCCCAAAAAAAGTATACCCCAAAAAACAGTGCGTACAATTTTTTTTTGTGTTTTTTTTTTTTTTAGTAACGTTTTTGACAATTTTTTGAATTTCGAAAAAACGCGAAATTTGGGTTTTTAAAACGAATTTGGGGGTTTTTTTTATAACATTTTCATTTCCTCTACCTATTGTAAGCATTTAGACACCCCCGAAAAGGGTTTGGGGTTCAAACCCATTAGTTCGAACTTTTTTATATTTTTACACCCACAATTATTTTTTAGGGGGGGTTCAATGGGAAATAAAAATTTGGGGATTTTGTTTTTTCTTGGAAATTTGGACCCTAATTTTCACGCTAATACGTTTTGAACATGATTCACTTTTTAAAAGTTCAATTTAATAAATAGGAAAACGCCAAAGTCGTTGTTAAACGAGTGAGTGAGCCATGTGTTGAGTACCAGGGAACATTGGCTTTTCTCCCATATACCTAAGGCTCGATCTAGCCCAGTATGGGGAATGATACCGGATACTATACACATGGGTCACTCACTCGTTTAACAACGACTTTGGCGTTTCCTAGTATTATAAGGGCCTATACTACCCTGATTTTCCATATACCCTAATTGCAGATAATACTATCTAAAGGATCTAGAAACTGTACCGGTATGTAACTCTTTGTATGCCTACAATTTTAAATAAAAATAAAGCAAGCATTCATTCATTCATGCTTCAAGATACAAAATGTATAGCATGCAAAACATTTCCGAAGAAAATCCGTAGGGTTGACAAGCAAATTCGTGTACATCGAGAATAAGGTTTGGGTTGCTCTTTTTAAAGTATGATGTGCTCTTCATGAATGTTATTACTAACATAATTTTGGAAACTAATACGAAACATTCAGGACGTTTACGACCGTGAACCGGTCATGGCGGATCTTACAATGTTTAGGAACTGTTGCGAGCTTCATGCATGAAAATAATACTAGGGAAACGCCAAAGTCGTTGTTAAACGAGTGAGTGAGCCATGTGTTGAATACCCGGTTACATTACTTTTCTTCCCCCTACCTTAGGCCTACCTAGCCTATCATAGGCTAGAGGGGCGCACGGAGGCGCATTAGCTATGGCCTTACAGTTGACGCGCCCGTATACTAACTAAACTTTAAAAAAAACTATTATTGTTACGAATATAATTATCAAACATGCAAATGTTCCCGGGTACTCACCACATGACTCGCTCACTCGTCTAACAACGACTTTGGCGTTTCCCAAGTCTAGTTGGCTAAAGCGCCCTTAAGGCCGCTTTACACGGAGAAGTTGAAAAAGTAAAAAGTAAAAATAGTCCGTGGAACAAGCTGCTAAACCATAGGAACATATTTCAAATCCGGAAACCAGCACCAAAATTTAGGAGCAGGTAAAAGACATTTTTTAGAATGTTATTTTCACGGGGGACACGCATGGTAACAAATAAGTTCACCTGTCATGGCGTTCACAAGATGGCCGCCAAAATAATTCTTAAAATTGCTGTAACTCAAGAAGTAATCATCAGATTTGGATAAACTAAGTTGTGTTTTATTCGGTTCTTAATGCTCTCAAAAAATCATCAGAAATTTTACCGTAAATACAATAGTTTTTAATTATATTTATATATTATTACAATGTATTGCAATTATGGCACTTTTTGGTATATATCTAATTTATTTATACGTAGAATTAGCTAGATTGTCATAAAATTTTCATACTATACTAAAATAACGCCAATAGATCCAAAATTTAAAGTCCCGAAACGAAATTCCTGTAACTTTTTGATTAATTAATTAATTAAATTAAACATTAATTAAATCCCAATTAAAGTTTCTTATTCACTTATCAAAGTCACGTAGTGTATCACACAAGAACAATATGACCACAATGAACCAAAAAAAATATTAGTTCCAAAAATTAATTCCAATCACTTTCCTATTAATTCAATTAATTCAATTAATTAAAAATAATGACTAATAATCTCAATAAATTTTGTAAAATTACACAATGTAGTCGACCTTGGAAACATTTTAAAGCTAGTTTTAAGGCGAATAAATGTAATGAAAAAATTAATTAATTAAATTAATTAATCACCGAATTTAATTACATTTTAGATAAATTATCCCACTTTTGACATATGTATTGTTATGTATACCTAAAACTCGATCGATCGTCATAAAAATATACTACTTTACTTACATAATGCCAATGAATCCGAATTGTCATGTCCCGAAACAAAAATCTTATAACTTGCCGATTAATTAAGAAATTAAAGGAAGAATTACTTATATCTCAATAATTGTTATTATCACTCAATTAACACATACAAAATGCCAACAGAGGTATCAAATATAAACAATGCAAGTATAATTTAAAAAATTAATAGTCCCAAAATAAAGTACATGCTACTTTTCTGTTAATTGAATTTCCCACAAAATTATTTTCCTGTAAAATAAGCTTGCAAATGGTTCCCAATTTGGCTGTGTTAATTTTACACAACAAATGGTGATTAAATCAATTCAATTTTATTCATTCATTAATTCAATTAACGGGAAAGTAGCATTAACATAATTGGGACTATAAATTTTAAAATTATACTCGCATTGTTTTATATTTTATACTTCGGTTGGCATTTTGTATGTGTTAATTGAGTGACAACAACAATTATTGAGATATAAGTAATTCTTCATTTAATTTCTTAATTAATCGGTAAGTTATAGAAATTTTGTTTCGGGACATGACAATTCGGATTCATTGGCATTATGTTAGTAAAGAAGTATATTTTTATGACGATCGCTCGAGTTTTAGGTATACATAACAATACATATGTCAAAAGTGGGATTATTTAACTAAAATGTAATTAATTCGGTGATAAATTAATTTAATTAATTAATTTTTTCATTCATTTATTCGCCTTAAAACTAGCTTTAAAATGATTCCAAGGTCGACTACATTGTGTTAATTTTACAAAATTTATTGAGATTATTGTCATTTTTTAAAATTAATTGAATTAATTGAATTAATAGGAAAGTGATTGGAATTAATTTTTGGAACTAATATGTTTTTGGTTCATTGTGGTCATATTGCTCTTGTGTGATACACTACGTGAATTTGGTAAGTGAATAAGAAACTTTAAATTGAGATTTAATTAATGCTTAATTTAATTAATTAATTAATCAAAAAGTTACAGGAATTTCGTTTCGGGACTTTAAATTTTGGATTTATTGGCGTTATTTTAGTATAGTCTGAAAATTTTATGACAATCTAGCGAATTCTACGTATAAATAATTATACATAAACCAAAAAGTGCTATAATTGCAATACATTGTAATAATATATAAATATAATTAAAACTATTGTATTAACGGTAAAATTTCTAATGACATTTTTGTAGAGCATTAAAAACCGAATAAAACAAAACTTAGTTTATCCAAATCTGATGATTACTTCTTGAGTTACAGCAATTTTAAGAATTATTTTGGCGGCCATCTTGTGGACGCCATGACAGGTGACTTATTTGCTACCATGCGTGTCCCCCGTGAAAATAACATTCTAAAATACGTCTTTTACCTGCTCCTAAATTTTGGTGCTGGTTTCCGGATTTGAAATGTTTTTACGCTTGTTCCACGGACTAAAAGTGAAAAGAACGAGTAGGAAGAGAAAAAGAAATCCCCTGGTCGGGAAAGATTTTGTAATTTCTGGATTGTATTTAAAAAGTTATTAAACATGTTTTGAAATGCATATAACGCAGTGTAGTCTATCATCTGTAACAATACTATGGAAAACATAGCCAGTACGAAATACGTGTAAATATTGCAAGGTTACTCAATCAACGAACGGAATTTGGGGGAACCTTGACGTTCAACATTTGATAGACCTCTTGCACGGCATTTCACAGCTATGTAAATAACAAACAAAAAATATTTTATGCAAATGAAAACCATTGTCGTTAAAATAATTTCTAAACATTGGAAGCCTATTTTTCAATTTATTATTTCTTGTAGGTTTAAATCGCAATGGATCTTGCTGATTTTGTTAGCAGTTCTCAATAAACTCGTACCGGATGTCTGTTTAAAATTTCAGCGCAATCTGTTCAGCGATTCGGCTGATTTTCAACGTACACACACACACATACACACGCATACTAAAGATATGCGCCGTTTGAGTTGAATGGAGATCATCCACTCCGTTCGCTGCGCTCACTCGTTTAAAAATATGCTCGCCCATACAACGAAAACAGTAACATTTACTTTTTTTACTTTCGGGGTATTAACATTAATATATTCCTAGACAGCTAAGAGACATATCACTTCATAGACCTGCCATCTACATATCACTTCATAGACCTGCCATCTCATTTCTACACGCATATAAAACAAATTCCATCTACTCTGCCGACCCATGCAGCAGCACATGTAAACTGTTCGCAATTTAGATGTCAGTATTGTGAGTCACCATTAGATGGGTTCGAGTGTCTTTCTGAAATATCTCGTTCTCGTTTCAAAATACCTAAAAGTGCTAAGAAGCGTCACACACAACAGATCTACACAAAACAGATCTAGCCAACTATAAACTCCCTATGAGGATGCATAATATAAAACACCTGTCAATGGCTACGAATGATGTCCCTGTAAACCTTCTTTGAACATTGGCGCTTGGAATCGTGGAAAAAGCTAATTTATTATTAAAACTATGTATACTAAATCTTACAACACACAAACAAGTAGATGATCCTAGTTGGCTATCACCCTGTGTAGTACAAAAACAATTTGGATACGATATTAAGTCGCGGTCGTAATATTCGACAAAATCTCCCTGGAACATAATGTAACTATGATTTATGTGAGTATAACTCTTTTAGAACTGTTATGCAATATAGCTCACATTGTTCACCTCAATGTATGATGAAGTTTAATTGGATGAGCGAAGCGAAGACTTCAATTTCACTGACCCCCAAAAAATTTTGCTCGGGTGTTTTTTTTTGTTTTTTTGTTTTTTGTTTTTTTTCCTGTCTGTTTATTTGTTAACTCTCTACCAGGCAAACGGCATTTATCCGATCTTGATGAAAATTGGAAGGGACCTTCGAAATCTCTGAACTTAGAGGTGTATTGTTTTTGGGTACAATCGAAGAAATATTTCTCATGAATATCGTACTTTTACGATTTTTTCGATTTTTAGTGCGATATTTTCGTGACATTTGGGCCGATTCTGACCAAACTGGTGGGGCTACAACGTTCATATTTCACATGGACATAAAGGTAATGGTGATGCATTGCTTTTTGAAAGAAAAAGTTGAAAAAGTTAGCCAGAATCCATAGATAAAGGTTTTACTATGAGTTTTTTTACGGTTTAGTGCGATATTTTCGTGCCATTTGGGCCGATTCTGACTAAACGGGTGGGGCTACAACGTTCATATTTTACATGGACATTAAGGTTATGGTGATGTAGTACCTTTTGAAAGAAAAAGTTGAAAAAGTTCCAGGATCCATAGAAATAAAGCTTTTAATATAAGTTTTTTACGGTAAATAATAACAAATTGACAAGTAACAATAGAAACTTGACAACAATCACCTACAATGCGTAGGTAGCAAAACAAAGCACTTGCAAAATTTAAGATATTCCACGCAAACTAAAAACTTTTAAAAAGCTCATCCATCAACGCGGCGGGACTTTAGCGTTTTCCTAGTATTACCCAATATAGTCATTTGTAAAAAGTATCATTAAAATCGGGCAACGCTTGCTCGCGATAAGAACTATTCCAGGATTTCCTAAGAGCCTACTAACCATATTGTTATTAATATACCTTATAACGATTTGAAACACTCATTAAGTTACTATATAGTAAGTCTTTAACTATTAACCGAAAGTCTCACTGGACGAAACTGATTAATTGGAACACAGTGGTCATCAAACGTCGCTAACGTTATAGAACGACAACGCTCTGAAGTGAATACATAAGTTAAGTGAAAATAAATAATTGTGAATTTAGAGTCTACCTATCTGTATCACTATCAGATACAGATCTGATTTTCAGTGGGGGACTAGTGTTGCACGGAGAAGATCAACCGAGATCAACTAAACTTTTCATATATTATCATGGTCATTACTTCCAATATTTATTTCAAGTAATGTCCCTCTTCGGCTTCCAAATTATTCTACTTAATGATTAAAAAAACGAAATCTTATTTGAACCTCTATTTTATTACATTGCTAATAAATTCAGTAAAGACTTCACGTCCATAAGAGTTGACTCAGATGAAAGAAGTTTTAGTCTAGTTTAGTAAATCTGAATTGAATATACTAAGGGCTAGTATGTAATATGGAACAATGAGTTAACTATTTATTCGCAAAATGCCATTATTCTTTATAATCCAACATCTTCTAATTAATTTCATAGCAGCACGTTTGCTTTTTTATATTATAATATAATTAAAATAATATTCATAGTTTATAAATCTCAAATGGGAGTTGCACTGTTCACGGGGAGGTGATGAGGTTTGTTATAACCAATGAATGATGCATCCACGTCAACTTCTCCGACAGTATGTGAATGCCAATTAATATTAAACACGTATATCTCGTACAGTCATCTCAATCAGTCACAATGCCTTTTTCAAAGTACGTGTCGTCCAGATGAAGTTATGACACTATGTATTAGGTATTTTAAAACATATCTCAAGCAATAATGCATTCCTAAATGTTTTGTGCGTGTCATTTCATAGCCGATGTGTATCATTTAAACGCGATTTCACTACATAGTAATTGTTATCGATTGTCCATGTTATCCAGTCCGTGTGTATATAATTAGCACTATCATTATAGCCATGACTGTGACGCCAACATTAGCTTCACTCAACATAATAAGCAATTGTTCGCTTTTCATTGAGTCAATCTCAATTGTGTGTTATTTTTTATGCTTCTTTCGTTGATCGTGCTATTATAAATCACGTGTTGAACAGTTGTGTACAATGTAATAAACTCTCATCCACGGCATTAATTATTAATAATGAACACTCGGATAAAAAATTATGAAGTTTATTTTTTTAATAAAATCTGAATATTGCATTTGTGTACCTTTCCTGAGATCATATTACTTTCCTAATTATTTTGTCATTTCATTTCATGGAGATAATAATATATGATTGATAATTATGTTGTTTAGTATTAATGTAACGATTTTATTTTAATGCTTCGCCATTCCACCTAATTATGGTAATTAATTACGACATTACATAATTATTAAAAAAACATAACTATGACATAAGCAACATAGGAATACATGTATGCATGTGACGTACTAATCACTATTGTTGGGTGACATATTGACGCAGCTGACCAAAATACAGCGACCATAATCCCGTGCACACGGGCATTTAAATAATGCAATATGCATGTTACTCTTGATTAAAAAACTTTCACCAAACTGCATGTGAATGTAAAAATGATGTGTAACACTGACAAATGTTTAATGAATGACATGAGATTTACTAAGCTGTGAATTTACTCGTTTTAATTGGTTTATACAAATATACAAATATAGGCTACAGCACTAAGCATGCTATTATATTGTGACTGGCGAGTACCTATAAGAATAACTGTAAGCAGTAATGACTTTCTTGTTCACACACTTCATTCAAATCGGTACACAGGATCGAAGTATGGGGGGAGGGGGTATATTAGGTAATGAGTTGACACGTTGCAATATCAACGCGTCGTTTGTGTAATATTTATATATATATTTTTTTTTTAAATTTCTGTCTAAAGTACTAACATATCAGCGTCATAGTCGCCTACTATAAAACTAAGGTTAAACATCAAATATCCCAACTCTAGGGTTACAGAGATGGTTTATATTTCTCCAGTAAGTTAGTTAATTTCGTATGTAGTCTAATAGGCAGTGCAATCTGCTCTACACAAATGTTATTAACAATGCATAGACAGACCAAGAATTATATAGAAATAAATTGGTGGCTGCATAGCTCAGTTGGTAAGAGCATGGCCGGAAAGCCAAGGTCCCGGGTTCGATCCCCGGTGAAGTCACTTTTTTAATTTCTGTCTAAAGTACTAACATATCAGCGTCATAGTCGCCTACTATGAAACCAAGCTTAAACATTATATGTATGTTAGTACTTTAGACAGAAATTTATTAACAGCGTCATAGTCGCCTACTATAAAGCCAAGTTTAAACAATATATATATAGAAAAATGTTGTGTGTATATATATATACACAACATTTTTCTTGTTTCCTCAAAAAAAATCGTGCCAGCTTACAGCTCGTGTATATACCGTACAAGGTTGTTGGCGTGTATGTTTTGAAATATCTAACCCATTACATAATTTTCTGTAATGACGGGCTTCACTACCCATACGAGTGTTATATATTGAAGGACATAAAATACATTAATTTTGCCTTTGTTTTTGTTTCTGTTGTTTTTCTCGTTATGTTTCAAAGAAAAATCGTACACATTACGAAAGTATTAATGTTTTCGATTTTAAAGATTGACATTTTGTAAAAAAAAAAAAAAAAAAAACTCGGATCCATTCATTCCATTTCATACGATTCGTCCAGCTTCAACTGGATGTCTAACAAATCAAGTTCACTAGTCTATTATCTATTACATAGAGTCTATTCTTCAAACCAGTGCGAATTTCAATAAGAAAATTTACCTCGGGAGCCGAAAAATAGATAGTTCCTATCATGGAAATATTGCAAATGAATGCATAACATACTAATTTTAACCGCGAACATTACCCTACGCTCTCACACTTATACAAACCTCCCTCCTTTTTATTGGATTATATCATTATATTGTTATTTTTATTTTATTTAATAGAATAATGGCAATAACGGCAAAAGTACAAAAGTTGAACTTACAAATAGTTCCCACTTTTGCGACACAACCGATCTAATGCAGAGTTTTAGTGCTGAAATCATCAAAAATAATAACATATCAACACTAATGTCGATTAGTTTATAGAATACTGAATGTGATAATAAAATATTACACGAAAAAAAGATTTTTTAAAAAACAACGTTCATATTTTAATGTACTATAATGTAAAAATTTCGTCCAATAAATTTTTGCCTTACTCGGAAAATAAAAGCGTTGGGTGCTTACGATATGGACATAGATTACAGAATTTTGTTGTTCATGGAGGGAAAGCGCCCAACGCTTTTATTTTCCGAGTAAGGCAAAAATTTGTTGGGCGAAAATTTATTTTTTATTTTTAGTACATTTAAATATGAGCGTTGTTTTTAAAAAAAAAATTCATGTAATATTATTTTATACTTTTTGTAATCGAATATGTGCTCACTGGACGTGTCCGAATTTCTGCATCTGGTTGGCCCATCCTCACTAGATGTGACTATTTTCTCATATGAACTTTGTTTGATAAATTAATTACGATGAATTAATTATTGAATCTGTTAATTGATATTTCATTCATCTATTGTCATCTAGAATACGTATGTATGAAAAATTTCAGCTTGATCGGACATTAGGAAGTGGGTGAAACATCGATTCCCATATAAATTTTAATTATTAATTACGATTAAATTAATTGATTAATTAGTAAATCTGTTAATTGATTCATCTATTGTCATCAAGAATACGTATATGTCTGAAAAATTTCAGCTCGATCGGACATTGGGAAGTGGGTGAAATATCGATTATAAGATTCCGTCCAGACAGACAGACAAACACATGAAGCTAATATAAGCGTTGTAAAGAATAAACTAGGAAGCTTCGCAAACGCTTTTTCAGGCGCGTTGTTGGATGAGCGTAATTGTTTAAAAACGGAAAAAGCGTAAAATTGTGATTTTCATAACAAATACTTTTTTGATTACACTCAAATTTCACACGATTATACTAATTCATAAAATTAAGGTTCTGTGAAAAAAATTATTACAATCGGATAAAGCATGTAGGTGTTATAAGTCAAATAAATTAAAAAAACAAAAAATCTCAAGATTGCAATTATTATGAGAAATAATTTTTTGATTGCGCTCAAATTTCACAAGAATATATCAATTTATAAAATTAAGGTTCTGTGACAAAATCAATACAATCGGATAAAGCATGTAGGTGTTATAAGACGAAGAAATGTTTTAAAATCGAAAAAAATCGTAAAATTGTGATTTTCATGAGAAATAATTTTTCGATTGCGCTCAAAAACGTGGCAGTTCTAAGTTCAAGGATTTCGAAGGCCTCCACAAAATTTCATCGCAATCGGAGTATCGGTTTAGCCGGAATCGTGTTAACAAACAGCCAAAAATCCAAAAAAAGAAAAAAAGGATTTTTTTCTCGCCACGCTCATCCAAAAATAGTATTCTGGGCCTACTCACTGAAAAGTACTTGTCACGTCCCAGCCTAATATATGTACAAATGAGAAACACCAATCTACGATTTTACCAAGGAGAAAGAGAAGATTTATCTGTAAATAATTGGAGGCACTTTAAATTTGCCTTTCTGTAATGAAGAAAATCGCTCTACATTTCGCACGGTTCACCCTTTTAGCGAAAATATCCACCGTTCCATAGCATGCCTTTAGAAACACGGGGACATTGTTGTCTACGTCACTAGGACAGAAAACTGAATCTCGCATCCTATCTAAGAGGCTTTGTCACGCACCTGTCAACTTAAACTTGAAAGCTTGGGGGCCACCTGGTGCCCAATGTGGAAGCCGTAGCAAGACTATCTTCAGGCAAATATTGTCAGCGCCTTAATTTCATTTTGTTTGCAACATGAGGAAAGTACACGTTCTCACAAGGGAGAGGGGGGAATTCGTTCAGGTTTCTTCGAAGTGGAGGAGGGAGTAGGGAGTATGGAGATCATCTATTTAGCTTTCTCTGTCCGAATCTATCTGTATCTCAGTTTGTGAAATGACGAATAAGTTAGGTGTAGAGGAGATACGTATAGCCCTGACTGGATTTATAGCTGGCTTGGGTAACTTGTATTTTGTATTTGTATTTGTATGCATGTATGTACTGGTTGTTGTTACAACTGAGGAGTTAAAAGCGTAAGTGCAAATCATAGAAAGTTATCATTAAACCCAGTAAACACAGAGTGCAAATTGTGAGATAAATGTGACAAGTTTAAATCCATCTCGGAGAGCATGTTCGAAAGATTTTAGAAATGCATCGGAGAGCTCAAATGGGCCGACAATCAATTATCCTTTAACTCTCAGAGAGGAACAGGGTGTTGGTTCTCGATTGTCTTATTTTACTATGTAATGAGTACTCCAAGAGTTGTACTAAAATATAGTTTGGAGTACACACAGAGTTGTACCAATAAACTGCTAGGAGTTCTCACAGAGTGCTCATAGAGTTGTATCTGGTGATTGTCTAGAGTGCTCACAAAGAGCTCACAGAGTGTACCAGAATACAACTATCCACGCGTCTGTAACGCGATCTAGGAGCAAATAAGCAAACGAAGCACTAAAATTAGATTCGACTTTCATTTTAATATTATATTAAATACTAATTCTTATTATTTATTTCCTATTGCTACATCAATCGATAACCTGCAATTGGATACACAACATATGTTAAATTGACATGGTTATAAAGTTACAAGTTTTATCATGGTGACTCGAACTCGATCCGACTGTGACACTGCATCTGAAAGCCAACACCTTAACCGTAGCGCCACAGAAGACGCTGAAGACGACAGGAAATACCACCTATAGGTATACCACAGCAAATCGATGCAACTATAGTAGACAAATTGTGCACTTGCTCTGTGGCCTACTTACCTTAATTAATACGTGCATTGTTCTTGTGTTTAAATAGTATTGTTCAGTACTTGATAACAATTCTATAGTATTTTACTAATTAGTTACTCAATGATTGTATGGAAGCAGTAATTAATACTTTTTAAACCTCCTGAGCAAATCTTTGCTGTGTCAGAATGAAAGGGTTTGTTCTATATCACACGCTATAGTTTTTTAGCTAGAAGGACTTGGAAGTTTTAAGTGGCGAGGTAAATGCTTCACAATGAAAATCTTCAGACTTCAGACAACGTACACAGGTCCTAAGCCTAGGGGAGAGCCACGGCCTACGCTCCTTTCACCCTACATGCCGAATACAGGCTTCCGTGCTTTGTAAACATTTAGAGTTTCGAAAACAAAAAAAAAATTATAAAACGCAAACATTTTTAAAGTTTGTGTTATATCTATTAATCGTCTGTACTAAGGTCAAGTCGTCATTACATTTCACTCAAAATCGTGGGCGTCGCCGTGTTCGAAAGGGCCCGCGGCGGGAACAAAAACGAGGGCCCCATTTGTTTCATTTCGAGATAGAACAGTTGTATTCAGATTCCAGCACATAAATTTGACAAAAATGGACTTATAAGTTATAACAAATGAATTTCACTAATTTTGCTCATAGATGGCGTTGCAATCTTCAACATACACATTGAAGAACACAATCATGCATTTCGTTTTCGTACTACAAACACAAAAATCGAGATAGAACATTTCCATTCTGACACTGTGACGTGTGTCTCAAATATAAAGAATAATGTCTGTTGCGCGATGCTTGATGTTGAGATTATGTTACTCAGAGTCGACGAGAATAACTGACAAGAGGCAATCAATATTTTTTTTAATCAAGGAAGCTGGTTTGATTTCTTGTGTTTATCAATAAGATAAGTATGCCGAGAGTTCGAAATCCACCCACTTGGAAAAGTCTCTGTCCTGCAATATCATATTGTTGATTAATATTTGTATCACATCTATTGAACACGTCATCAACATTTTTACACTTAGCATAAAGTCACTTTAATTGATGGACTCACTGGTGTTCCGCTCGGTCGTCTAACAAACAATTAAGAAATTTATTTGTCCCGATTGGCACTTCGCATCAACAATAATTCGCGAAATTGACACACACACGAGGACTAACAAAATTAAAATAAAAATACTTCACATTGCATACTGATGATTACTGATATCGGCTTATAATATTTTTTTCGAATGGGTCCCTGCTTCCTATATAAAAACTCCCGAGTTCCTTCGATTCCCGCTTCAAACTCAGGAGTCTATAGCAAAGCATGTCAACTATTCTAGCCCATAGTACGAAAAGTGCTAGCTATACTCTTGATTCGGGTGTTCACGCAGATTCGGACGCGCCATGCCGATGTTCCTGACAGAAAGTTTTCTCAGGCTTTTCTTCAGTAGTTGATGCGAATGCAGGGGATTGAGTCACAACTACGTAACTCCATAATTAATACTTGTTTGCAGATTGTCCCTTGGCCGTTTTCCATTTTTTAAAATACAAATTGTATTGATTTAATTGTTCCGAATTAGCCCAACCATGTAAGTTAATCGCTATTTCAAATTAAATACCGACTTATGGTTGGACGATTGTTTGATTGTCGCATGGTGTCTGAGCCGTCCAGTCCTTTTAAAATCATTAATGTGACTGATCTTGAAAACGTACATCACAACCCACAATAATAATTGCAGTTAAAATGACTAAATATTTTGTGAGCTTGTAATCTAAACGTTATTTTTGATATCTGATTTTATCACTGAAGAGTTTTCACCAGATAATCAAAGGGACTCGAACTAGTGGAAAAGTATTTTAGATTTCCTCAGTTTACATAAAATTACGAAAAATGTAATAATTGTAATATTATTATAATACCGGTAATATTGTTGTTTGTTATACCATGAACCAGGAACACATGAAGTTACAGAATAGCATTGAAAAGATAATAAATGTCTTAAATAAAATTATAAAAAAACAGTCTGTGATTAATTCATAATTCGATTAAGGAATCTGTCTGGTAGAGCCTACCCGAGTTGGTTTGCAAGAGAGGTAACAAATTGACAAATAATTTCTTACAAATTACATAATTATATTGCGTTGCGTAAAATAATATAATCACAATTGTTATACTTCTCAAATCGCACTCAAACCCCGCACAATGTGAGTGAATAAAAAAATAAAATAAAAATGCATTTACTGCTCGCAAACTACTCTCAAAGTCATCACGAATGTGAGGACTTTTGATGCAAATAAAAAGTAGTATCAAAGTGACAACTCTGTTAACACTCGGTGAGTAGATTAAATTTAGCTTATATTATGGTATCCGAGTTGTATTTTAGAGGTTACAATGTGACAAATAACTTCTCACAAATTACTCACATTGTGTTGGGAATAAAATAACGTCATAGGTTACTTATCAAAGCCCTCTCAAACACAACTCAATGTGAGCAAATTCAATTCAAAATAAAACCAAAAATATGTGGCTCAGACACAACGCTTAAAGTCATCCGAATGAGATGCAAATACAAAAGGAGTATCAAAGTGACAGTTCTGGTATCACTCTGTGAGTAGAAATAAATATGTTCTTTTGGGATGACTCTGTGTGTTGATAGAGAGGTCACAAAGTGATGACTTTTTTAAATGAAATATTGATTTCAGTCACAATCATCTCACAAATTACTCACTATGTGTGAGGACCGACTTTGTGAGCTTGTGACCAAAATAAACACCACTCCGAGAGCTCTTGTGTTTACTGGGTATAAGAATATATTATGTATTTGGCAAATGAAAATAGTGAGCTTGCAAATTATTAACAAATAATAACATTGATACAATACTAAAATAACCTAACAGTGAGGGTGGAGTCGTTGCAGTGAGTGTGGAAGGAGATAATGGTTGGTTATACCAACAGCGTTCCAGTATATTTGAATCCCAAACATAATTTTTACAGGAAGTGGTTATTTGTAATTAAGGAGTTATACGTGTAGGCCTACATTGAAATGTTGAGAAACGGTATAGTGATATTATTATAAGTAATGGTGGATACTAAGAACACAAAATTAAGATATTATACTGAGCAATAAACATCACAACCTCTTCGGAGCAAGCTACAATCAATTCCGTAAAACACCAGAACTTTACAGTTTGTATGCTGCCGACCAAATTTCGTCATCACCACCCATGTGACGTCAAAGGCGTATTTTGTATTTTGAGCGTATCTGAAGAATTATTTCTGGAGTAACTTCAGATACGTTTAAAATTGTATCAACTGATAAGCGATTATGATTTTAAAATGTATAATAATTCATGTCCTCGATGCTATGTTTGGAGTAGCCTGCTGGTTTGCAGATTCTAAAACATTTGTTGTAACAACGCCGGCGAATGCTCACGCCCAATTAACTATAATCCAAACATACGGTACTACTTCCCGTCTGGGCCCGGGATATAATTGGCATATAGATAGCATGGCTCTGCTAACCGTAAAAGGCGAGAAAAGAGAAAAAGACGATCTCGCAAACATCACCTAGTATAGGGGAGTATTTTACACCCGAAGACAAGATGCGAGCTCTACCATTCGTCGTCGGGATCCTCTCCCCCTTCCCTTGACGACCTTACCGACGACGACGACGACAACAACGACGACAATGACACCACGAACGATGACAAAGACAATGACGACCACTACGCGAGAATCCCCTCTTTTCTCCCCCTACCTATGCTGGTTCTGATCAGCATTAGCCCCTCCTCCCCTCCTCCCCATATCCCCTAGGCAAGAGTGGAGCATTGTGACTGAACGGTTGAACAAACAACAAAACAAACTTTGCATTTGTTCCATGCCGTGCTGTAAAGACTAAAGAGTAAATAAACTTGGCACGTTATTCGAAGTTTTCAAAAATATAATATATGACAAATTCTATATTTTCCGGTTTAGGACCATTTTTGATCCAATGTCTTGATCGCAAGTTTTTTCAGCGAAAAATTTAATCTGTAAAATCGGACGGGGTAATTTTGTTTCAAAAGTTTAGCTATACTATGGTTAACGTATTCTTACTTTGCTTATATATCTACAATATCCATTCGAGTGAAATCACTCGACACAAAATACTGAACGCGGTAATTTCTGAATCTCAACGACGTGAAGGAATTCCAGACAGAAAATTTATCTGAGTGGAAGAGTATGTGAAGGGGATGGGGTGAGGTTGAGGGGTGGGGAGGGGAGGGGGTAGATTTCGAGTCGAGCGTTGTCTGCACGAACGAACGAGGCGCGCGTGATAGCACGATAATCAACATTATCCATCCGTTGAGTTGGGTCGAGGTCAGATTATTTCCTCTGCACATGATCTTTGCTATAGGTTCAAGGTCAAGGCTATTTCCTCCCCTCATAAGGGGTCATAGTTTGACCAGCAAGTTCATGACGAGGGTAGATTGTCTCATATCCTTTTGACATTCGTTGGGCTCTCCTCCCTCTGCCCAAAACCCTTCATCGGGGCAAAGACATGACAAGGGCAAACTGGTTTATCAAACGAATATCCCCATTCCAATGCTAATAAACGTAAAATAATAATTTAATACTACTTAGATCTCTGGCGAAAACTGAGACATACCATCAGAGCCAGTGACGGTGATAACAATTATTCTGCCAAAGCACCTATAGGATATATATTATTTCCATATTATACCGTAGACTCAAGCAGCTGTTCATATAGTAGATACTAACTCGAGTATCATCTTGATGTTCCATTAATAAATCAAACCATGTGTTCCGCTCAGTGTTGGAAAACTCTGACATGCCTATCATACCTATAAACCTACATGCCTACATGCCTAAAGTAATCACCCCTTGGGTAAAGTTTAACGCACGATCACGTAGTCAATGTGAAATACTCATGATTCACAATGGTCAATCGCGTGAGGTTCGGTCATATATCATACAAATACTCCCCCTCGTGCAACTCCTCAAGGCCGTTAGTTTATGTCTATACAAGTGTCATGTCCTTGAATGACGGTTTAATTTTTAATTTTAATGTGTATTTCAACCAGGCCGAAACAGCCGAATCCGAAACCAACCACCCGTTTCCACTGCTTCGTTAAAAAGACAGTCCTTGGAAGCTCGCCAGCAGAGGAGGTTTTCCAGTTTGTTCTCATTCTGGTCACATTCTGTTGCGTTTCACCCGGAAGACAGTGAAATATTTCAATAAGGGATCACATTACATTGTTAACACATCACACAATTAATTATCTTATGTGAACACAGTTTGCGGATTTTCTTTTCCATTTCGTTCTAATACATATTCATAACAAACATGAGTTATGGAATTGACGTGCCTCTACTGAACAATTAACCGAGTGATTACAGATGAACTACGAACTTTGAGTTTCAGGAAATTGTTACAGGCTGTTTTGTGCGTGGATGAAGGTATGTTGTCACGTAATAGATCAATAATATTAATCATATATTGTACTCAATTCTTTTATTTGTGCTGATTATGTTACGGGATCCTAGAAAAGCTTTTTATGTGAAGTCGTCCCATACAAGTGATGAGATATTGAGTGTAATCTATGGGTTAGGTTCCATGAATTTTACCCGATATCCAAAACGGAACATTTATGGCCACCTTCTCTTATTAGAAGATGGCGATAATTTGACCAGTACAATGTCCTCGTTGTAGGCAGTATACGGTTGTTTTAGTAGAGATTTTTGAGCGCTGCCATCTTTGCTGTGACTTTTTTAAACTCGTATTCCATCATGCAGCACATAGATGCTATAAAACGTCTTATTTCAATCATACACCTTTGATAATTTGTTTAATTGTGTTACACGTTATAAAGAAATCGAATTAGTTTATTTTGAAAATATTTAGCGTGGCGTCATATAATTTTAAATACGTTTGCTATTATGAACTAAATCATTGTGAGAGGGGCAGCCACTTCTTCACTAATTTTCTGATTATGAATTGAAAATTGATGAAAATAAAAGTTTTAATCGTTATATGTAACAAGGCAGAATTAATTTATGGACATTCTACAGTTAAAGAAGAGTATCAGTTATCAATAAATGTTTTGGCAATGGATGGGGCTTAAATCCTTATAGGATCTTAGCTACAGAGTAGGGAGGCCTTTCAATGACAGTTCATAAAGCCAAATGAAATGATTGATTGTATTTATAACTATTAGTCAATGCTCAACAATGAAGCCGTAGATAATGTCAATTAAATACGCGTATTCTATCTTAATAATCTATTACTATAGACCCACACTGGATGTAATTTTCTGTGGGTCTACTTCTACTACATATTTAGAGATCAGTGGACGACGGCGAGGGCGAGACGTAGCAGCAAGCAGTAAACCATTTCAAGATGAATTATTTTTAAACAAGCCATAGTACACTATTTTGAAATGTTAAAAAATATAATTATAATAAAATCCTATGTTAGACTAATGCTTGATTCTTGCTGTCTTGTATAGCTACCGTAGGCTTATTTCATATAGGCCTAACTAGGACCTAGGGCTATGTGAAACGCAGTTTGAGTCATCGTCTTGTTTAACCAGCAGAAAAATGACTATCAATGGCTAAAAACTTAGGGTAGACCTATTATTTCTTAATTGCCAAACAAATCGATATTGTGAGATTAAAATCATTACATTGGTTTATCATGACAAATTTTAAGCGAGCATAGGTGGTAGGTAGGCCTAAATATGGATATTTGTTAGGCATTAGTTTTACAACTGGACGTATTGACAGATATTTAGCCCTTCTTTTAATGTGCAATTAGTTTACGTTTTCCTCTTTGTAGTGCAAAATGAGCAATTACGAACATATGTATGCTCTTGAAATAATATAAAACGATATGCATTAGTAATATCATAGAGGCAAATTATTGGGCCCGCGCACACCAGCTCGCGTGTATTTCAATGGGAAATACGAACAGCAGCAAGACAAGCGCGCAGCACTTTCATGGCGGCAGCTGAAACAACCGTATAAAACCGCCGATAGCCGTCACCACGAAGCGTAGTGTAGCGTTTAGGTTCACGACGGCGTCATTCGCGGCACATTAATCATGTTACTTAAATCAGAAACAGCACAGTTCACTCTGTTGTTCCAGATTTGTCTAGACATAATCCGTTTAGGCAGTCTGGGAAATTGGAAGTCAGACAAAAAATAACTTCCAGATTCTGATCTGAATCTAAATCGAATCGGAGGAAATGAAATTTATTTCCATTTTACACATTATTTTAAAAGCAATTCTGTTATAATGTGATTATAAATCCTGCACTATCAACCTCAAAATTATATTTTACTTTACTAATTATTAGTATGTGTATATTTTCCTTATCTCATATGTTTAGGGGCAGTCAGTTAAATTGTCTTTGGGGCATGCGAACTTCCCCACTTAACCTCAATAGATTAAAAACAAATTATGTTAATAATCATTGGACCCTTAACGTTTTATATTTTTAATGATTGAAAAGCTACATAGGGACTTGAGAACCGCCCTCCTCCAGCCGCGCGCTCCTCGCCCTCATAGTCCTGACGACGGGTTTAGTGAGCGTCGTCAACTCAATGTCTATCTCCCTGTATGTTTCAGCGCCTCCGTGCGAGCGTCCTCCGTTGCGTGATGCGCTTCCTGGAGTGCGCGCCCTCCACCAGCCGCGCGCTCCTCGCCCTCATAGTCCTGACGACGGGTTTAGTGACCGTCGTCTACGTCTTTGACGTCGACCAGCTACAGGTGCTGCGGAATGCACGCAGGCTCAGGACATCTAGGTGGGGACTTCAAATCACAAAACCAAAAGTAATATTTCTTCTTCTTCTTCTTCAAGGTTAAAGGCATGCAAAATTTTATTTTTCATGCTCAAATTCATACCATCTCTCAAACGTATCTCGAAATTAGTAATTTATTTTTAACTTTTGAATTTTATGCGACGTACGCGAAATTAGTGATTAGTGAATTTCTAATACGCCTTGTATATTGGCCCAAAGCTCGCTTTGTGACTTCTGTCTATTCCAGCCATTTCGAGAGGTAGTTGTGGTAGTTAAAAGATATTTAAACATGAAAGCAATATGTTGAAAAAAAAAGTGTTGCGACTGAACCGGGGAAAATACAAAATCAAACTTTCTGCAAACGCTGAAAAAATAGAAGAGTTATTAGTTGATTGCTCTAATTTTCAATTCAGAGATAGAATACTTTGTAGTTTTGTTTGTTAAAAATATTCCTATGCTCACGATTGACTGGAAATACACTCTGTAAATGCTTAACTTATCCTTTTTTTACAGTTTCTACCATTATATTATTGCTGTTGAATAGCCATAAGAACACGGCCATGAGGCATCTCCTAATGAAATTACATTATTATTATTGCCTACCAGCTGAAAAACGAAACAGTAGAGTAGAGTAGAGTAGAGTAGATCTTTATTCACTTAAGACTAATACATGGTACATACACCTCTTCGTGAAGAGGGAGTGAATAGTTCCTAAGGCTAAAAACATGGTAAAAAATGAATAATAAAATAGAATGCATATTTCATGTGAATAAAGTTATATGTATATTACTAGTATGGTATACTAGTATTGAAAATTGAAGTTGTTTGAATAGATTAATTGAGTATTGAAATGAAAAAATGAAATGAGTAATTGGTTTGATATGATACAATACAATGTTATTTAGGATGAATAATAATATAAAACACTAGCTATGATATGATATATACGTGTAGTAATTAGTATTGTATTTAATATTACGTGTAGTAGTACGAATCTATAAGGGGCAGTTTGTAGTGGACATGGTAAATTTAAAAATTTACTAAATATAAAATGGATAATCAAATAAAATGTGTATTTAATGTTAATCAAGTTATATGTATTAAGTATAGTATACAAGTATTGAGAATAGAAGTTGTTTGAATTGATTAATTCAATAATGAAATGAAAAAATGAAATGAGTTATCGATATGATATAATACAATACGATGTTCATTAGGATGTATAATAATATAAAACGCTAGCATATGGTATGATATGATTATGTATTATTGTTTTATGTTTAATAGGGATTAGTTTTGAACTTAAAATATACGTGTAGGGCCTATAGTACGGATCTATAAGGGAAAGTTTGTAGTGGAGAACAAGGTAAATTTATAAATTTACTAAATATAAAATAAATAATCAAATAGAATGAGAATTTCAATGAGAATCAAGTTATATATATAGGCTAGTACTAGTATGGTATACTAGTACCGGTATCGAGAACTGACAGTTACTTTGAATTGAATAATTGAGCATTGAAATGAAAAAAAATGAAATGAGTAATAGGTAGCCTATCCTATGATATAATGATTATATGAAAGGTATTATTATTGAATTTAAAATATATGTGTAGGGCCTAGCCTATAGTACGGATCTATAAGGGACAGTTTGTAGGGAGGACAAGGGTTAATCTGTTAGGAATTCATTTAGTGAGTAAAATGCTCTTTCTACTAGAAATGCTTTTAATTTGCTAATAAATGTAGTATGATTTTTGATGTCTCTGATGTGTTTTGGCAGTTTATTGTATATGGAGAGGCAGGCGTATATAGGTCCTTTGGAATATTGCGAGGTTTTATGATGGGGGACATGGATGTTAGAAATTGCACGGGTGTTATAAGTATGGATGGATGAGTTTTTAGGAAAGTATTCTGAATGTGTACGTACAAAAATAGCGGCAATTTGTATAAGGGTACTTACCAGGGTAAGAATGTTTAATTTGGGGAAGATTTTACGGCATCTAACATTTGTCGTTTATTTCCAGGGTGGCGCAGTGGACGTGGTCGTGCGAGGATAAGAGCTGCATCCGACGAGAGTGGAGACCACCCTCACCATACATACCCGACAAGCATCCATGGAGTTCGCTGCCCACTTGTCGCATGACGTGTGGCAGCACCCAGATCGTCTGGCCCAAGCCCACGGGAATCCTCGAGCTAAACAGCACCACGTCGACGTTTGTGCTCAGCAGTGTCAAGCTCAAGATAAAAAGCAACTTGCGAACAGCAATCACGGACAGCCTCTTGGAGACTTTTAATATTTTCAAGAGCAACCTTCAGGCGTTAACGGACGATGACGGACTTAGTTATTCGTCAGCTCCGGAGGGTGTACGGTTCGATATAAGGGTGGTTTTAAAAGATTCAGAAGACTCGCTGTTAACCCTGGACACGGATGAAAGCTACAGTTTAAAGATCGACAAGAAGAACGTGGTCCGTGTGGTGGCGACAGTAAGTGCTAGGACGTACTTCGGAGTGCGACATGGGCTGGAGACTTTGTCCCAGCTGATATGGTGGGACGAGGGGGAGGGGTGTGGGTTCGTTTCCGTGTGTTGGACAATGTGACCATCGAGGATGAACCGGCCTTCCGATATCGCGGCCTTATGATTGACACCTCTAGGAACTACATGTCGGTAGCCGCGTGAAGAGAACGATAGACGGGATGGCTACGTCTAAGCTCAACGTGCTTCATTTACATCTCACAGACACTCACAGTTTCCCATTTCAGTCACCGAGCTTCCCACAGTTGTCCCGTTACGGGGCCTAGGTCCCCAGAGCAGATCTACACGGCCGAGGATGTGCAACACCTCTCGACGTACGCGTACGTCCGAGGCGTGAGGCTCCTGACCGAGGTGGACGTACCCGCGCACGCTGGGAACGGGTGGCAGTGGGGAGAGAAGGAGAACCTGGGGAAATTAGCCGTGTGTGTCAACCAGAAGCCATGGAGACAGTACTGCGGCCAACCCCCTTGCGGCCAACTCAACCCCAGCAACAATAACACCTACCGCGTCCTGCGCGGAGTCTATCGAGACCTCATACAGATCACCAACGTCACGGACCTGTACCACATGGGCGGCGACGAGATCAACGCGCAATGCTGGACCTCTCGAAGGATGTCTTCCCGAGAGAAACCGTCGTGACTACTTCGATGTTCTGGGACAAGGTCAACGAGTTCCACACTCGAGCACTGAATGAAATGGTGACCGCGAACAAAGGGGTGAAGCCTGCCGGGTGATCATCTGGTCGAACTCTGACATGCCGGAAAGTGAATACCTCCGGACCTTTCCTCCGTCTCAGTACGTAGTCCAGGAGTGGGGCGGGAGCACATGGGAAGACACCTTCAGGCATCTTCCGGCTGGGGTACCAGGTCATTCTGTCGCACGTGGACGCATGGTATTTCGACTGCGGGTTCGGCGCGTCCTCGGCCAGTCTGAACGAGCCGTGCGCTCCCGTGGCGTCTCTGCAGAAGGTCTACGAACATCGACCGTGGAAGACTTACAAGCCGGAGGAGGAGCCCCTCGTGTTGGGCGGAGAGGCGTGTCCTCTGGTCGGAGAAGGCCGACGAACTCTCTCTGGACTCACGGATGTGGCCGAGGGCGGCTGCGCTTGCAGAGAGGTTGTGGTCAGACCCTCCGATCGACAGGGACTTGTGGGGTGACGTGTTTCTGAGGATGGCGATGCACAGGGAGCGGCTCGTGGCGAGGGGGGTCAAGGCCGACGTGGTTTGGCCGCAGTGGTGCAACGACAATCCTGGAGAGTGCTGAGGCTGATTCAACCCTTGGTTGTGGTCCACCTCCTGGCAGGAGTATTTTGAAGCAGAGAGAGGGGTTGATGGTCGCAGTGTTGCAATGGCAATCCTGAGTGTGTTGATTTTGATGCATGGACATTAAACTTTGACGTGGCCCGCCCCTCTCGACTAGAGGAGGTAAAGACGAGGGGTTGAAGGTCACAATGGTGCAACAAAGACCTCAATATTGCTGACGCAACCCTCCCGCGCTGTGTGCTATACCTCTATGGCTGATGGCGAAGGGGTTGAAAGCATGGAGTGAGTGACGCAATTGTGCAACGACAAGCCTCAAGCGTTGACGTAGCTGTCGCGTCAGGCTGTGGTCCGCCCCTCATGTGGGGTGGCGAGGGGGTTGAAGACGAGAGAGTTGACGGCGAGGGGATGAAGGCCGTAGTGGTTCAACGTTTATTGTCGCGCCACGGTGTGAGTGCGTCATTCGTGTATTCAACTGATTATTTTTATATAGTTTATTTACTGACCAAATCAAAATACCAAATAAAGACGAGCCTTTGTGAATCGTAACTCTTTTACGGATTCGCAGAGGTGATAACTGTGATAAAATAAACCGCCAAACTTACCTGTTATTAATGTTGTTAATATTTTAGTAATGTATAGTTTGTATGATGTTTTAATAAATGAAATGCGTTGAATGAGTTTTGGATCACTTAGAGACCGAGTTAGAAAGTTGATATGAAACTAATGTCACCAAACACACATTACTCCTTGTTTCTTTGGGATTGTTATGCAAGAAACCACAATACCACGAAGTAATAATTCCTGCACTGCAACTCGTCAGGGTCTCAACATCATAAACAATACTGAGGTATCATTATTAATTAATTAATTAAATACATAAATAAATTCGTATTTATAGTCTACCGTCACGGTCATATAACTGATTTTCAGAGGGGGACATTCATAAGAGTTGTTGCAAAGAAATCGATATTTCGATACGATATCGACGTGTGGGAATATTTTTGATATTGATATTTGAACTCTATATCGAAATCTCGTTTTTTTTTTTATCAAGAAACAAATTCAAAATTGTGTCAAAACGTGAGAAACTAAAACGAAGATAAGAATGTTTGAAATGGTGGAGGTGCCGGGTCATTGAACGCGAGCTACACCTAACGTAAACATCGTTATGATGTTTTGACGATAGCCTTTACCTTAGCAACTTTTAAAGCAATACATTTTAAACAGCACGTCTTCATAAGTTTTGATTCCATTATTTATTTTATTTTGTTTTTATTTTAATAAATATAGAATTTTGTTTGCACAAATACAAAATGTCGATGTATCGATATAATAGCCTATTTATCGTGTGATATCGATGATTGAATGATATGTCATACTCATAGCCCAGCTCTCGACTATACTTCTACCTCTTTTTTTATTAAATTAAACTAGGAAAACGCTAAAGTCCCGCCGCGTTGATGGATGAGCTTTTAAAAGTTTTTAGTTTGCGTGGGATGTCTTTACTTTTGCAAGTGCTTTGTTTTGCTGCCTAAGCATTGTAGGTGATTGTTGTCAAGTTTCTATTGTTTCTTATCATTTGGTATTATTTACCGTAAAAAACTTATATCAAAAGCTTTATTTCTATGGATTCTGGCTAACTTTTTCAACTTTTTCTTTCAAAAGGTACTACATCACCATAACCTTAATGTCCATGTATAATTTGAACGTTGTAGCCCCACTCGTTTAGTCAGAATTGGCCCAAATGGCACGAAAATATCGTACAAAAAATCAAAAAACTTATATTAAAAGCTTTATTTCTCTCGATTCTGGCTAAATTTTTCAACTTTTTCTTTCAGAAAGCAATACATCACCATTACTTAATGACCATGTGAAATATAAACGTTGTAGCCCCACCCGTTTGGTCAGAATCGGCCCAAACGTCACGAAAATATCGCACTTAAAATCGAAAAAAATCGTAAAAGTACGATATTCATGAGAAATATTTCTTCGATTGTACCCAAAAACGTAGCAAGTCTAAGTTCAGAGATTTCGAAGGTCCTGTCAAATTTTCATCAAGATCGGATATGCCGTTTGCCCGGTAGAGAGCGAACAAACAGACGGAAAAACAAAACAAAAAAACAAAAAACACCCTAGCTAAATTTTTTGGGGGGTCGGTGAAATTGAAGTCTTCGCTTCGCTCATCCAAATATATGTTTAATGTAATTTGGTATACTGTTGTATATTTTGTATACTTCTAATCTTTCAAGTCTTATAATGTTACAAGAAGAATCTTACCCAACCGAAATCAACGGTACCCGTCACCAATCACCATGCAGCGCAAGGACGCTGACCATCGCCCAACTCTGGCACACATCTGATTTTTAGTTATGGGTAATAAATAAATGGTAATAAGGCACTAAATAATACCAGGGGAGAGGCTTCGAGCCCCATGACCATTCCCCAAAACAGACGGACTCTTACCCACTTCTTTCTCACTAACTATACGAACAATTCAATAACGGATTTATAAATTAGAAGACACTGTTATGGTTGCATTGTTGCTATTGGAAGGGTGTTTAAAGTGCCTGAAATATTGCGATATTTAAGTTCATTTCATTACCTTGAAAACAATGTACATGCTGTCCAAAAAATGCCCTTTAATTTTTATCAGCTCATTATCTACTTCATAACTAGTAGGTCTAAACAATACACGTAAAACAGATTATCAGGGTTACATGGACTCGAAGAAATTGCGATTAAGTTTAGACACACTGGTTATTTGTGACACATTGAGTTATCATGTTAGAAAATGTGACGTCAAAATAATTAATATGGGTAATGCAATTTTGTGTACATTAACAAACCTTACTTATACGATAAGAAATATTTGTTTTATTGTATGGAATGTTCTTTTGTTATTTCAAAATTTATCAAGCGTTAAAGCTCTTGCCAAGATAAACACTTTTTTTAAATTTTTAGACTTGTGTTTTGATTTTCCATTCGACAAAAAAATGTTACTCTTAGGGTTAGGTATTCGATTTTAGATTTTTCCTTGTATATCCGAGCTGACGTTAGGTTTGTTTGGTTTACCAAAACTATTCAAAACTTTTCACTAGTGTTGTGTCACGGGCTCATTTTGTTTGACTAGTGTTATACAAAGTGCAGCATTTCTACACGAGCTGTAGGAGGTAATGACTAAATTGTGTCTTCAACAGAACTGTTTGTTGTTTTAATCCTGTTTTAGTAGCCTGACGGTTTGATGTGGGCGATTCTACAAGTCTACACTAAAATTAGAGCCTCTCTTTTGGGTTGTGGTGGTTGAGGTATTGTGGTTGTGACTTACAAACATTTCATTACACAATATATATATATATATATATATATATATATATATATATATATATGAATATAGTAATATGCCCCCCCCCCCCCCACAAAAAAACGCAGTTGAGGTTGGGCTACACGCAAACTTCACAGATACTTGAAAACTTGTTTGACACAAGAGTAACCCTGACAGCACACACACACGGTATTAAAACTGAAATCAGATGTAACACTTTTACTGATAATCTTCTCAAAAATCCAGCGAATTGATCATTGGGACAGTACACGTCTTTAAAAGGGGTATTCACCCGCTAAACTCAAAAAAATATTTCATTCAGGCTAACTTGTTTTAATTTTAGAAATTAACAGAAAAAAATATTAGGTCCACCATGACATGAAAAAAATGTCAAACTTGGTATTTTTCGAGCTAGGTCCCATTGGCAAAAAATCTCCCATAAGAAATAACATTGGGGACGATCTTTATGCCCGTGACCTTGGAGGATTTTGATCCAAACAAATATTGGCTATTATTGACGTACTTTACAGCCGTTTCTGTAAATCATCTAGGCTTATATTTTGTTTTGTAATTTGGGCAAGTGGTTCGGTCAAAATCTTTGCTGATTACCAAGAAGGGGTGTGATTTTGAAATGCATATTTTTGCGTGTTTGAGAGTACATTTTGTGCACAATTTCAAGACACGATGTTATTAAGGACCATTTTAGATTGCTGCTGATGCTCTAGTATCTATGTTTCCACATTTAAAAAAAAGAAGCAGGTTACAGCCGATTTATGAAATTTTCCAAACCGACAATTTCCGCAAATATCCGGCTAAATAAAATCGTGTAAAAAATTTTTTTGGGGGTAATAGCCCCTTCACTGCCAAAAAACTGTTTATAGAACTATAGGCCTACATAATGTAGCGATATAATATATTATGTAGGCTATAACGATAGTTTTTTTTACGATTCACTGCTCTTATTTTGAAAGATAGTTGGTGACATAACTATGCAGATGACTCCTCTTCCTTGGTATTTATGCTCTAGATTAGGTTCGGCCCTGTATAACCTCAGGAACCATGATTTACGAACATAACCCCTTAACGAACAACACAACCCGTTTTCACGCACTTAACATTTTTCAGGTCACAGATAATTGCTTTTACGATTCAGGAGGCCCCGGTCCTAATTATACCGCCGGGCTAAAACACCCCCGAGACCGGCAATCTGACTGAAGGTTTATCTGAGGTTGGATTGAATCCTCTTTAACAGCCCTCGGAGATCCCTTCACATTGTCCTAATACACCTAGTTGGCTGAAGAGGGGCAACATAACACCCTGTGCAGGTTTCCCACAAGAAAAATAGCAACTAAGAAGATAATGAAAATGGAACGCCGCAGTTAAAACGTAGTTTTATGCTTAGCCACATTTTTTTAATTATTAATACAGTTATGTGTGTAAAAATGTTCCAAATGAGTGAAATGAATGGGAAGAAAATGACAGTGAAATACGAAGGCACGCATACCCGTTTAGCACTTGTATAAACTGAAAGCTAATTAATTTTGTCACACCTCAAATTGTACGGGTATTTTGTTACAGTTTTTCATTTGGGTGGGGAACTCCATTTAAGGATTATTATGACACACTTCAAACTTAAGAATAGGCTCTCGGAAATACAGTAATATTAATTTTAATTAATGGTGCATCATTGCTTTCGTTGAGTGCATATCTCGCTTATATATTTTCTTAGTAGCCTCATAGTTTATCTTATCAGTAAAAAATGTAAATCGATGATTTAAATTCTTAGTAACGTTTCCTAAAATTATAATATATAACTACTTTGAAATCCTAAGAATTAAATGATCGTATTCCGAATAACAATTACGCGTCAGACGCGCCAATATAATATTATTATTTTGCGTTTACAATATTCACTAAAATGTGCCAGTTTTCCGAAGTAAAAATATATTTTTGAAAAAAAAATTGTGTGGCTCGTTGGTCTTCTGGATAGCTTCTCTGCTTCCAATGCAGAAGGTCCAGAGTTCGATTCCCGCTCTAGGCAGAAGTTTTTAAAACTTCTGATTTGGACTTCGGTCCATCAGTTCTTGTCTTGGGAATTATTAAACGGTGTCTTTAGAGCCGTCCAAGCAACAAGGCACATAATAAATTCAAAGTTGTTTTGAATCGGCCTTGTTGATTCTGGCGTTGATCCGCGGGAGTTCGCACTGTCAATACCACTGATTGCTATATTTCCTATTAAAAATATCGATCTTTGGTTGGTTATCGTTCACTCGTCGATTGCGTCGAGGCCTACAGGGTTGGCTTGATCGCTTTAGTTTAATGTCCTCCCACTAAAAATCAGTTCTATGACTGAGTGGGTAGACTCTAAATACGAATTTATTATTATTTAATTAAATAGAAAAATATGCAGTGAAAGGTTGATTTTAATTATTCCTTAACATTTTAACTTTTTAATATAATACAAATTGTTATTAGATCTTTAATTGGATGTTATATATATTGTTGAAAGTTTTTTAAAATTATATTCGTTTTTAGTCGCAAAATTATCAATTTTAAACATAGTTTTTCGATGACCAAGGCGAAGTGGTAATTTTAAACTCGTTTGTCAACAATAATAACTTTTTACCCAATATTTATGTTGGGTAATTCAAGAAGAGATAGAGAGAAAGAGAGAGAGAGAGAGTGACATAGATAGGTACCTGACAATCACCGTCGTGCTGGTCACCAGGAAGGGACGCCGCCATGGAGGGGTCTCTGGATACCTTGTGGAGGCTGGGAACCGAGCAACTGGTGTCTGTCTGGACCAGGCATCGCGACGCATCTCGTGGCGTCGCGCGTGACGTCACGGTCCTGCGCGCTCTGAGTCACGTGACTTCATCTCCCGGCGCCTAGAAGTTCCCTTCGCCGAGTAGAGAATTCGCTGGGTGGAAGTCGTTCTCGAGTCGATAGCGGGGAGTTGCGGGTAGATGGGGCTGCGTGTCATGCCAGTAGTCTTTCAGAGCGAACGTTAGATGCCGACACTATCTCACATCGATCAGTAGTTCACGGGATCGTGTAGAGAATGCGCTGGGTGGAAGTCGTTCTGGTTGAATCTAAAGGCCGACTTTGCTAACCTTCCCCCACCACCGCGCGCTCACGGCTCGCTTGCGGACAACGTACACAGTGCGCCGTAGCAGGGTGGTAACAGATGGGATTGCTAAGGTAGGGTTCGCTCTGCGCTGGTTCAAACCCCCAACAATGTTTTTTTTTTTTTTTAATAGAAATGTTAAAGATTTAGAAGGTATTTTTTGTTTATTTTTAAATAATAGTTAATAGAACTCCTTTCCGGGTAAAAGTAATTTATATTTTAAATAGTAACGTTAAGGTTTTGAAGGTTTTTTTATTTTATTTCCTCAGTCAATAAGGTTAACTATTTCTTTGAACTGAGCGGCAGACATTATGTGATGCGCGCGCATACTGAGACGGGTTAGCATGGTGCGCGCGCCACGCTAGACAGAGAGGGGAAAGGTTAGCCAAGTCGGCCCGGTGTCATATTAAGTCGTTCTCGAGTCGATAGCGGGGAGTTGCGGGTAGATGGGGCTGCGTGTCATGCCAGTAGTCTTTCAGAGCGAACGTTAGATGCCGACACTATATCACATCGATCAGTAGTTCACGGGATCGTGTAGAGAATGCGCTGGGTGGATGTCGCCCTCGAGTCGATAGCGGTGAGCTTCTGGTAGATGGGGCTGCGTGTACCTGTAGTAGGCCTAGTCGTCTTTCAGAGCGAACGTTAGATGCCAGCCGGCACTATCTCACATCGCTCAGTAGTTACCTGGATCGAGTAGAGAATGCGCTGCGTGGAAGTCGCTCTTGAGTCGATAACGGGAAGTTGCTTGTAGATGGTGTCCCTCGTGTCCGCATGGCACTCATAGTTACGTAGTTTGAGCACAGTGTGCGCTGCGTGTAACAACTTTTCCATTATAACTTACCCGATAACTTATCCTCTTACTTTTAGGCGGCTGTTCACGATGACATTTTCCTTGGTAAAGTTCGCACTGTACATAACCTTAACTTGCACTATAAATTTGCATCTTATTTCCTATTTTACCTATTTTTGAATTTGAATTACATTTATAAAAATCAAATAACAATCTTCTTGTGCTCGTTAACATCATTTTTTTTTGTAACATTATTTTTGTCAAACTAATTTTGCTGTCGTTTCTTTGGAAGCCATCTTTGCAAAATTTTATTCTCTTGAAACGTTTACTACTAAGTTTAAGTTTCGAATTTGCAAAATTTTAGTAGCGTTACGTATAAGTTTAAGGTTAAGTTTTTCGTCGTAGCTAGGCGGATTAGCCTAACATTTATGGGTTTTGTGGTAGAGCCGTGAATTTTGGATTGTATACTCAGAACAATATTCTAAGAAAATTGCCTGGAGGTGCCATGACAAAATCCGTCCGGTTAAATGGGTTTGGAAGGGGTTGAAAAATAGCATTTTTCAAAAATTTAAAAATTCAAATATCAAACTAAATTTGATCCTAAGATTACAAAATTAATACATATTGTAGATAAAAGTCCAAAATTTAATAATAAAAATATATATTACCATATAATATATGGTAATATATTTTTTATTATTATTTATTATTATTATTTTTTAAATTTATTTATTAAGGGTGCAAAATCTGGTTAGATATACATATAATATATAGAATATAGATTTTGCACCCTTTGTCTTTTATTCACGAATGTACTCACTTTGCTGGGAGGATTAGCCTACCACTCACGGGTTAAGTGATAGGGCCGTTAATTTTGTCTAAAACATTCAAAAGAGTGTTCTTTAAAAAATGGCTCGAGGTGCTCTCAAAAAAGTTGCATGCTTGTAGGAGAAAGAGGGGGTGTACTAAAAGGGGTTGATAAAACTAAAATAAATAAATCCGTATTCAAATATAATATTTCGACCGCCATATTAATATGTATTGTAGATTAAGGTCTAAACTTTAATTAAAAAATTTAAATTTCACCATATGTGTAAATTTAAAGTTAGCTTATAAGTTAGCCTTAAGTTGATACTAACGCACCATATCGTCGACTATGCGCAAATATCTTGATACTGGGGAATCCCGGTCAGAGAGCGCTTCGTGACTCATACTAGGCCGCTTCGCTAACGCATTTCCAGTCGCGTTGATGAATGAGCTTTCATGGCTGATTATCGGCTTAAATATCACGAAAAAATCGTATGAAAAATCGTCGGAAAAATCGTAAAAGTACGATTTCTATGAGAAATATTACTTCAAATCTCTTTAAATGTCAAATTTTAAATGTCAAAATCATAACATATATAATAACAGTGATTTTAAACGTTTCCTTAGAGTTTCATCAAGATCGGAGTACCCGTTTGCCAAATATCACGGAAATATCTCATTAAAAATCGAAAAAATAGTAAAAGTTCGATAATCATAAGAAATATTTGATCGATTGTACCCAAAAACGTGGCAAGTCGAATTTCGGAGATTTCGAAGGTCCCCTCAAATTTTCATCAAGATCGCATAATTTTATGACGTTTGCCCGGTAGAGCGCGAAAAACAGAAAAAAGAAAGAATAAAAACACCCTAGCCAAATTTTTTAGGGGGGGTCAGTGAAATTGAAGTCTTCGCTTCGCTCATCCAATTAAAGTCTTCGACAGTGAACGCTAGATGTCGACACTATAATGTCTACATCTAAAGAGACTAGATACTTACAAAGAAGGTCTGCTTGATCTACTCCTGGCGGAGCTCTTGCGAAACATCAGCCTGTCGCCAGCGAAGCCTAGCGGAGACCCAGTGGACCTTGAGATACAGAATTGCATCGTTCCTCAGTTCAATAGTGTGAGCACAGAACGAGTTCTGGCAACTAACTCTTAAAACCAATCATCTTAATAAAATATACTTAAAATTAAAAACAACTATCTTTCGAGTTATGGTACTGAGAAAGCCATCACTCAACTAAACATTCATCGAGTTACTTTCATAACTTACTGACTCAACCCTTTTACAGACGTAATGAAAGCCCTAAGTAGAAAAGAGGTTAATCATTAAATTTTGACTAACTGTACAACATTAACATTCAATCGTCTTTAATTCCATGCCAACAAAATGATACAGTGCTGAGAATATCGATCAAACTTTTCTTCTTATCTAACTTTCATCAACGATTATCTATCATTGCTCTTAATGAACCAATGAGAGGTATTTGCCTCTCAGCCAAAGTGCTTTTAACAGCAAAGCAAATACATTTCTTCTGCGAGAGTTGTAAATGAGAAATCGCATTTGGTACTAATGAAACTTTCCAATTACTGGCTTTTAATTGCGAGCTGGCAGAAACACAGACGGCTAGCTTCTGATTGGGGCGGTATCGACCTTTGGGTGCCTAAACAAACGTGTCCTTTGTGTTAGCCCTGTGCTTAGGTGAGAATATTTACCCGCGGTTCTAAAATTTATGTTTAATTCTTGTATTTATGTATTCTCCCTTTGACAAACTGGTATAAACCCACAAGTGCGTAGTAACTATATTTAAAAGTGCTATAATTTGTACAAATTAATGTAAGAAGTTATAAAATAATATTCAAGCTTGGAATCCTCTCCTAGTTTCCTCCGTGAATACTGATATTGACTTCATAATCATAGATGGTTAGATTAAGATTTATAACTTAACCCCCATTTAACATCACAACCCTACCTATCTATAATCACATTTTATCAGATCGATTTTCTTTCTGTTATAATTATAAAACTTGATTAACTTTACTCCATCACGGAGCGAAGCTCGCCTATACGAATAACTTTTCTGCCCATACGTCCGTCCGTCTGCGCATGTGTGCATGTGTCACGTCGCAGGATAAATACCAAACAAGACCTCCGATTGGGATGCGATTTTATTATTTGTTGGCATTGCCCTTCAACATCGATGGTGACCCTGGACTAGAGAATAGGGGATGTACTTAGCAAAACTTTATGCATTCATATTTGGCACCTCCACTTACTAAGCGCGATTAGAATCTAGAACACAAAGATTCATTTAAGTGTTGTATCCTTCTTCGTAGATCTATATTGAATAAAGAGCTTTACTCCTTATTTTGGTATTCCCGTACCAATGCTACAGTTTTTTTTTGCATTTTTCTGGTTATCTGATTATATATTATACTTTCCTATTAAAAATGAAAACAAATCATGTGTCACTTTGACTTGATGGGTTGGTGATAGTGATAGTCATACAAACTCAAGTGTCTCCATCTATTCATTCACACCGGGATGGTATTTTCTATTGATACAACAACTCGTTTAATCCCACAATTCCACTGTATTCAATTTACACCGCAATAAGTGGTTTCCAATGGTATCGAAATAAACCCAAAAGCCATGAGTGCATGCAGCTGTTTTTGTATTATTGCATAAATTACATTTTAAGCCTAGCTTTGTGGATATATTTCACTTCCGTATATACTTTGTATGATGAATCACAAGCTCACTGATTCGTTACTTTTATTAGGCTTATCAATTATGTATAGCTTCCGGTTTGCCACAGAGAATGAGCAACGCCGCTGTTTGGGCTAATAGCACACGCGTGCGTAATGATTTCAGACAACTAATCCGGCGCGAGGTACTTCGCTCCGAGATTGGTTACTATATTACTATATATATATATCAGTGGCGTATCCAGGAATTCATAAAGGGGGGGTTCAACCAATTATTTCATAGATATGCCGAAGGTTAAGCGAGGGGTCCAGGGGGCTTGCCCCCGAAATTTTTTCCCCCCTTCAAGGACATTTTGGTGAAAATCTCTGCGTTTTAAAGCACACAATAACCAACTTTGTATCTACTAAAATCCTCTTTTGGTCAGATGGTAATTTGTAGTTATTCTATATTCTCATTTAAACTTTTTTTGGCAAAAGGGGTTTTTATCCCCCCTCCCCCCCCCCTTGGATACGCCACTGATATATATATATGTGTGTGTGTGTTTAACCTTGGTTTTATAGTAGGCGACTATGACGCTGATATGAAGGTACTTTAGACAGAAATAAAAAAAATCCCGGAGTAGTCACTTTTTTAATTTCTGTCTAAAGTACCTTCATAATATAATGTATGTGTGTGTGTGTGTTACTATACTTATTCATTTTTCAGGAAGTTTAAAAGTAAAAAAGGGCTATGACATATTTAAATGCAGATATCAGACAACAATTTCTAAATCAGTATCGAAAATCAAAAATATTATTTTATTACCTACACAGTCATTGTAAATTGTAATGTGACCATTAACTCTATATAAAATACTAGGAAAACGCTAAAGTACCGCCGCGTTGATGGATGAGCTTTTTAAAGTTTTTAGTTTGCGTGGGATATCTTTACTTTTGCAAGTGCTATGTTTCGTTGCCTACACATTGTAGGTGATCCATAACCTTAATGTCCATGTATAATATGAACGTTGTAGCCCCACCCGTTTGGTCAGAATTGGCCCAAATGGCACGAAAATATCGCACAAAAAATCAAAAAACTAATATTAAAAGCTTTATTTCTATAGATTTTGGCTAACTTTTTCAACTTTTTCTTTCAGAAGGTATACGACATCATCATAACCTTAATGTCCATGTGAAATATGAACGTTGTAGCTTTACTCGTTTGGTCAGAATTGGCCCAAATGGCACGAAAATATCGCACAAAAAATCGAAAAAAAATCGTAAAAGTACGATTATCATGAGAAATATTTGATCGTTTGTACCCAAAAACGTGGCAAGTCTAAGTTCAGAGATTTCGAAGGTCCTCTCAAATTTTCATTTAGATCGCTTATGCCGTTTGACCGGGAGAGCGCGAACAAACAGGGAAAAAATACAAACAAAAAACAAACAAAAAAACACCCGTGCCAAATTTTTTGGGGGGTCAGTGAAATTGAAGTCTTCGCTTCACTCGCTTCGCTCGCTACGCTCATCCAATAATATATCTGTGATATTGATATCGTATTCTATGAACGAGTTTTTTTTTAGTAAGACGTAAGGCCTTGAAATACAAACATTTTTCGAATTTAGGTGAACAACTGGAAAAACTGTAATTGATAGGTGGTCTTTGATCAACAAATGCATCGATGATCAGTGGAATTCCCACACCAAAGACCCCCCCCCCCGACCCCCTCCACCAGACCTCTAGTAGTAAACGCTAAAACCGGTTAACAGTCAGACCTGTAGCGGGTGAGTTTGTAGTTTGTACTCAAATATCTACGGGAAGTGGCTTCGTTTTCAGAAATTTAAATAATAAACCAAGGGTGAATGTTGAATTTGTAAAAGTTACTTTTGTACACCCTACAAACTACAATTATTAAAACTAGGAAAACGCTAAAGTCCCGCCGCGTTGATGGATGAGCTTTTTGAAGTTGCTAGTTTGCGTGGGATATCTTTACGTGTACAAGTGCTTTGTTGTGTTGCCTAAGCATTGAAGGTGATCCATAACCTTAATGTCCATGTATAATATGAACGTTGTAGCCCCACCCGTTTGGTCAGAATTGGCCCAAATGGCACGAAAATAGCGCACAAAAAATCAAAAAACTGATATTAAAAGCTTCATTTCTATAGATTCTGGCTAACTTTTTCAACTTTTTCTTTCCAAAGGTACTACATCACCATCACCTTATTGTACATGTATAATATGAACGTTGTAGCCCCTCCCGTTTGGTCAGAATCGGCCCAAATGGCACGAAAATATCGCACAAAAAATCGAAAAAATCGTAAAAGTACGATATTCATGAGAAATATTTCTTCGATTGTACCCAAAAACGTAGCAAGTCTAAGTTCAGAGATTTCGAAGGTCCTGTCAAATTTTCATCAAGATCGCATATGCCGTTTGCCCGGTAGAGAGCGAACAAACAGACAGAAATACAAACAAACAAAAAACAAACAAACAAAAAAAACACCCGAGCTAAATTTTTTGGGGGGTCGGTGAAATTGAAGTCTTCGCTTCACTCGCTTCGCTCGCTACGCTCATCCAATTACATTTCCTCAGTCATGCCGATGGTTTGTCTTAAAATAACATCTTTCTCAATCCCAAGAGCTCACGTCAGAAATGAAATAACTTTTATCTGACGGAATTCAAAGGATTGTTTGAAACGCGAAATGCCGTGTCTACGACGACTTAAATTCATATATATTTAAAGTAAACGGCTATTTGTCGCTTCTAGATCTTTCTTGGGAATGGGAATTCTAATTATTTATATTCAAGAGGGGCCAATTAGGCGGAAAGAAGCAACGGCAATTTCCTAAATGAAAACATTTGTTAATATTTTTCTTTGAGTTAAACGTATTTTAATTAAAGCGTCGTGCACTCGCATTGATTGGGTCTCCCCAAAGAGAAACGGAACACGCACACGCACACGCACACGCACACGCACACGCACACGCACACGCACACGCACACGCACACGCACACACGGGATATACCACCCACCTATACGACTCTACTGAGAAAGACTTAAGTCTGCGTCTTGTTTTCTTGTGACAACTCAATTAGTGAATTCAAAAAACAGGCATGGACGTATAGAGCCAATACTTTCACCATTCTTTCACCCTTCTTGAAATGGAATTCTAACTTTAAGGTAGTTTCGAAAGTTTTCTGAAGGCTATTTTGGTAATTGGTTACAGCTAACATTTAAAGCAATTTACAAATTAATAAATACTCCTTTTTCAATGTTTTCTATGCGTTATGTATACTTAGCCCCTACCCACGAAGAGTAATGCATTTATTTATTACAAACATAGAATAAAGATGAATGAATTCAGAGTACAAAATACAATACACAGTTCGTAGGTAAAGAGCGTGTTCATGTTGTGTATTCATGTATGTCTACCATAAATACAAAACTTGACAGAGCCACACACTATAAAATACTAAATGATTGTCTGGATTTGGTGTATTCATTACTTGAAGCGTCGGCTGGAATAACGTTATAAGTCAGATTTTCACCATTTCTGTATTTTTATGGAACAACGTTGTATGTCACACAGCCTTCACTGCGGAGTAACCTATTGGCGATTGTTGATTTTTTTCACTACAGCAATGTTAAGTACATTTCTAATAGTTGGCCAACCTGGAATAATGTTGTGATTACAGAACCCTAATGAGGTGAGTGGAACAATGTTGTAAGTAGTTTTTTACCCCCCCCCCCCCCAAAAAAATACAAATATTGTTAAAAAAAAAAAAAAAAAAGGCAGCCAAGCTCTCCTTCAAAAGTCTTCGGCTGTGAATGCTGTGAGATATAGAAGTTGAGCCAAACATTTCATTCTTTATCCCTAGTTTCGCATTGAAAAGAAGTAAAATCATTTCGCCTGTTGACGAGCGCCAAGCCAACAATTTTCGTGGTAAAAAAAGTAAAAACATTCAAACTCAAAATCATAATAAAAATAACTTGGCCATTGAATTTGGTTCATTACGAGAACTAAAAAGTCAATGGCCAAGTCATTTTTTTAATGATTTTGAGTGTAAAATTTTTACTTTTTTTACCACGAAAATGGTCGGCTTGGCGCTCGTCAACAGTCGAAATGATCTTACTTCTTTTCAATGCGAAACTAGGGAGAAAGAATGAAATGCTTGGCGCAATTTCTATATCTCACAGCTTTCCAGTGGCGTAGGAACTAATTTTTTAGTGGGGGGGTCACACTGAACTTGACTACGAGGTTGGGTGGGCAAACCGGGGTCTGGGGCGAAGCCCCAGCCGCCGGAGGCTTTTTCGCCGCAGGCGAGATTTTTTTCAAAAGGTGCCCTTGATAGGTGGCCTAAAACACATTTTGAGGCGAATTTTAATTATGAATAAAAATTACTTTTTGAAGCTAATATTGCATTGAAGATTGATTACCTGACTAGAATCGGTCGACAGTCTGCTTGGGAGTGAAAACATTGCACACAAAATATAATGAATATTAGTCTAAAATCAGATGGCTAGTCTAGTCTCGCAAATCACGTCTCTTACTGAATCTTTCTAAAAAAATGTTAACATAAACCTTCCTTTTTGTTTGCAAGCCCGACTGTAATAAAAATCCTAAAAATCACCCAACAAGCTATGAGTTAGAAAATGACACCCATATACCTGGCTTGACCCCCCCACTGGGTTTTTTTTTTTTTTTTTTTTTTTTTTACAAATTTTTGTATTTGTAGGGCCTACACCAAACACACTTATTAAGCGAGCGAAGCGAGCGTTTCCATTTGACTCTGCCGGAAAAAATAGTCACTGGTTTTGTTTTTTTTTTTTTTTTTTTTTTTTTTTTTGTTTGTATGTCTCGCGATAACGTTCGAACGGAGGCTCGGATCGAGTTGAAATTTTCACCATCCGCAAGCTTTGTTCTCGATTAAATGCCATTAGTTTTGTGGCAAAATCGTTCAAAAAGTTAAAAGTTACATTAAAGTTAATCGAAAGTTTTTTTTTCAAACTCAACGGCGACAAAATCTGAGATAGCCAAATCATTTAGAATGTCTGTCCGGTCACGAATATGTTAATTTTATTTTGATCCGATAAGTAGTGTAGATGGAAATTACATTATAAACAAAGTAACGTTGCCATGGCAACGAAAAGACGCGCGAAGTTTCTAATGCACTGCCACCTAGAAGTAATCAAAATACTTTCGAGAAAGCAGTCTATTAATTGTCAACAAAGAGTTTAAAAAGTTTTCCCAAGGAGTCAAGGTCCTCTAGATGGCGGTGGATTTTAAAATAAAGATTTAAACACGGGTTTACCCAAATACCTTGGCAATAATAAATAATACTGGAAACGCGAACGTCGTAAATTTTAAAATTTAAAAAAATGTGCAATGTCGGTCTAGCTATAGCACGTGCTCGCTTATCAACGCGTCCAACTGAGCGTTTCCTAGTTAAAAAAATATAGAAACGTTATTTGCATTGCATTTGCTTTTGATGTTTTTTATTTATTTTTTAATCTGTTACCAGGCATCTTAAAATTAAAGCCTATTCTTTAAAAACCCCGAAGATTAAAATTAATTGATGAATTATAAATAATTATAACGCGTGATCATAATCGTAGTAAGCACGCTTGAAAATGGACCACGAAAACGTATACAACAATACTTATTAAGCGAGCGAAGCGGGCGTTTCCATTTGACTCTGCCGGAAAAAATAGTCACTGGTTTGTTTTGTTTTGTTTTTTTGTTTGTTTGTTTGTTTTTGTTTTTTTTGTTTTTTTTGTTTGTATGTCTCGCGATAACGTTCGAACGGAGGCTCGGATCGAGTTGAAATTTTCACCATCCGCAAGCTTTGTTCTCGATTGAATGCCATTAGTTTTGTGGCAAAATCGTTCAAAAAGTTAAAAGTTACATTAAAGTTAATCGAAAGTTTTTTTTTCAAACTTCACGGCGACAAAATCTGAGATGGCCAAATCATTTAGAATGTCCGTCCGGTCACGAATATGTTAATTTTATTTTGATCCGATAAGTAGTGTAGATGGAAATTACATTATAACAAAGTACGGTTACCATGGCAACGGAAAGTCGTGCAGCTTTTTTGGCTCATGATAGCGGTCGAACGGAGGCTCGGATCGAGTTGAAATTTTCACCATCCGCAAGCTTTGTTCTCGATTGAATGCCATTAGTATTGTGGCAAAATCGTTCAAAAAGTTAAAAAGTTACATTAAAGTTAATCGAAAGTTTTTTTTTCAAACTCAACGGCGACAAAATCTGAGATAGCCAAATCATTTAGAATGTCTGTCCGGTCACGAATATGTTAATTTTATTTTGATCCGATAAGTAGTGTAGATGGAAATTACATTATAACAAAAGTAACGTTGCCATGGCAACGAAAAGACGCGCGAAGTTTCAAATGCACTGCCACCTAGAAGTAATCAAAATACTTTCGAGGAAGCAGTCTATTATTTGTCAACAAAGAGTTTTAATAGTTTTCCCAAGGAGTCAAGGTCCTCTAGATGGCGGTGGATTTTAAAGTAAAGATTTAAACACGGGTTTACCCAAATACCTTGGCAATAATAAATAATACTGGAAACGCGGACGTCGTAAATTTTTAAATTTAAAAAAATGTGCAATGTGGGTCTAGCTATAGCACGTGCTCGCTTATCAACGCGTCCAACTGAGCGTTTCCTAGTATATATTACATCGTATTATTATGTTGTACAATACCATGCAATACAATAAATTAAAGTGGTAAAATATCGATTGGTTGCGTCCTAATAGAATCCATTGTCAAAAACACTGAAAGGGGGAAATGCCACCATTAAACTGTTTGTAATGTTTCCCTCCGTCTAGTAATTCATCACTGCATTTTATGTTTCTGTATGTTAGACTAGGCCACTTTAAGCCTATACGTCAAATCGTATAACAGCAGCAACATAACTAAAAACACTTATTAAGCGAGCGAAGCGAGCGTTTCCATTTGACTCTGCCGGAAAAATTAGTCACTGGTTTTTTTTTTTTTTTTTTTTTTTTTTTGTTTGTTTGTTTGTATGTCTCGCCATAACGTTCGAACGGAGGCTCGGATCGAGTTGAAATTTTGACCATCCACAAGCTTCGTTCTCGATTGAATGTCATTAGTTTTGTGGCAAAATCGTTCAAAAAGTTAAAAAGTTACATTAAAGTTAATCGAAAGTTTTTTTTTCAAACTAAACGGACACAAAATCTGAGGTGGCCAAATCATTTAGAATGTCCGTCCGGTCACAAATATGTTAATTTTATTTTGATCCGATAAGTAGTGTAGATGGAAATTACATTATACAAAACAAACTACCGTTACCATGGCAACGGAAAGTCGGGCAGCTTTTTTGGCTCATGATAGCGGTCGAACGGAGGTTCGGATCGAGTTGAAATTTGGACCATCCGCAAGCTTCGATCTGGATTGAATGCCATTAGTTTTGTGGCAAAATCGTTCAAAAAGTTAAAAAGTTACATTAAAGTTAATCGAAAGTTTTTTTTTAAAACTAAACGGACACAAAATCTGAGGTGGCCAAATCATTTAGAATGTCCGTCCGGTCACGAATATGTTAATTTTATTTTGATCCGATAAGTAGTGTAGATGGAAATTACATTATAACAAAAGTAACGTTACCATGGCAACGAAAACTCGCACGAGGTTCGCACTATGCACTGCCACCTAGAAGTAATCAAAATATTATCGAGGAAGCAGTGTATTATTTGTTACGTTTTCCCAAAGAAATGATGTCAAGGTCCTCTAGATGGCGGTGGATTTTATCCACAAATTAAAAGGTTAACCCAAATAGGCCTACATTGGCAATAATAAATAATATTGGAAACATGGCCCTATGGACAGCGAACGTCGCAAATTTTACAATTTTAATAAATTGCAATAATGGGTCTAGAGCTATAGCACGTGCTCGCTTATCAACGCGTCCAACAGAGCGTTTCCTAGTCAGATAAAACTAGATTGAGGCACTGGACTGGTATTCCTTGAGCGACAAATAAGGCAAAAACTCTTGATCTTATACACACGAATAAAGACTAGAATAACATCGGTCAATACCACTAATAATAATCATCATTGTTACAAATGTTACAAATGTCGTGTAACATTTGACATGTGACGTTAGTTTTGTGTTTTATAGCAAGGCTCTTCGCGGCACGAGATTTCTTCTTGATTTGAAGTGTTTTACCAAAATGTTTGCTGTTAATCCGTTTCTTTTCAAGAGAAAGAGAGAGAGAGCTCTCTCTATTTTATATTATATATTATATTCATTGCATCCGAGAATGAAATAGATGTTATGCAGAATTAATATTTTCTAAATTTTTGATTCGCCCAAGAGTTTGAGAAGAATTTTGAGTTTGATGTTGTGAACTGAAATAGTAGAGAAGGGTTATAAATAAATAAATTCGTATACAGAGTCTACCCACTTAGTTATGTAATTGATTTTCAGTAGGGGACGGTAAGCTAAAGCGACCAAGCCAACCCTGTAGGCCCCGACGCAATCGACGAGTGAGCGATAACCACCCAAATATTGATTTTATTTAATAGGAAATATAGCAATCAGTGGTATGGACAGTGCGAACACCCGCGGATCAAGGCCAGAATCAACAATGGCCGATTCAGAACAACTTTAAATTTATTATGTGCCTCGTTGCTAGGACGGCTCCAAAGTCACCGTTTACAAATTCCTAAGACAAGAACTGATGGACTTACAAAGGGTATTCACCCGCTAAACTAAAAAAAAAAAAATCATTCAGGCTAACTAGTAATGAATTAAGAAATTAACAGAAAAATTATTGGGGCCACCATTACCTCCCAAAAAATTGACAAACTTGGTTATTTTCGAACTAGGTCCCACCGGCAAAAATCTCCCATAAGAAATAACACGGGGACGATCTTTATGCCCCGTGACCTTGGAGGATTTTGATCCAAAAAAATGTTGGCCTTTATTGACGTACTCTACACTACAGCCTTTTCTGTAAATTCTCTAAATTTTGTTTTGTAATTTGGGCAAGTAGTTCGATCAAAATATGCTGATTACCAAGATGGGTTGTGATTTTGGAATGCATATTTTTGCGTGTTATTAGAGAGTATATTTGTGCACAGTTTCAATACACGATGTTATAAAGGGGCATTTAAGATTGGCATGATACTCTAGTATATGTGGAACAAAAATGAAGCAGGTTAAAAGCCGATTTAAGAAATTTCCCAAAACGCCAATTTACGCAAATTTATGGATTAAAAAATTGAAAAATTCGTATTAAATTACAGTTACAAGATATAATTTTTTAAACGGTCATTTTAGTGTAGTTAGTTATTATGCTATAGATTATGTGGTAAAAAATAATTTTTTGATCTAATAACCCCTTTAAGTCTGAATCAGAAGTTACAAAAATTCTGATTTTAACGGGAATCGAACCCTGGACCTTCTACATTGGAAGCAGAGATGCAAACCACAAGACCAACGAGCCACACAAATGTTTTTTTTCTTTTATTTTTTGTATCATGTGACCCCGATAGCTCTGTACGGAGAGCATGAATACTTAAAGACGTTAGATTAATGTAGGAACAGAGTTATCTTTGACATAAAATGACGGAAACAAAGACTCCAGAGAATAATAGTAAAATATTTGCAATATATTTGAAAAGATATTGCAGTTTTCTTGGAAGAATAGAAGAAAATGTTGAAGGTTGGGAGCTGCCGAGGAAATTTTCTCTCTGCTGATTATTTTGGATTTAGTTAAAGCTCTGAACAGCGTCAGAGCTAGTCTCGAGCGGCCAGTGCTCGATCACCGGTTGAGACACAATCACTACACTTTGTTCCAACATCATTTAGTTGGGTAAAGGGGTGTTTCCACCATTTAAATCTTGGGCATCACCGAATCAGCACCGGCCTGCCAAGCTCGGCACCTCATCTTCTTCCTCATTTTCTTGTCGTAACACCAACTCTCTCCACTTTTTCCTGTCCTCCCACCATCTTTCTCTCTCTTCAACCACTACCCACTCCTCTCCTCTCTCCTCCACATCTGCCTGTACTTGATCTTGCCATCTATCTTGAGATCTTTCCACTCTTCGTATATCATTCTTTAGTTCAAATGCTTGTCTTGGGATTCTTCTGGAACAATATTTAAAAAAAATTGCTATATTATTCCATCCTTGTCCTAAAAGCAGACTTTCGCTTTCTTTACTGTTGTTTCGCTTTTATCAGTTTCATCCGTTTAATTATTCAATTATTAACTTATTAATTTCATTAATCGGGGAACACTCCCGTAACATAGGTGTAATTGATTTTATGAAAATCATGTCATCATCAATATCAATTGATTTTATTGAAATCACCCGACCGTCAATTGGGAGACCGGGGTTCGATACCCCGCTGAGATGGATTTTAATTTCTGGATTGGTTTACATAAAATTATTATTCATTGTTCTTGTCATTGTTTTGTTGTTGAAGTTAAAATTTGTAAGAAAGATGATCCTCCATTTCTAATTTACAGTCGAGAGTTATAATAAATGTTTTTTTTTAGATACCATAAAAACACAAGGCAGTTCTGGAATACTTAGTTATTATTTAACATTTTATTTAATTGGAACGTTAAGTTGTTGTTCTGATATCTCTCAATTCTCTCTTAGTCCAAAATAATCAAAGGAAAGAAAGTTAAATTTCCTCTGAAACTTTTAACTTCCTACATTTTCTTCCATTCTTCCAAGGAAACTAGAATGTCTCTTCCAAAGATATTACAAATATTTAATTATTGTCTCCAAGCTTTGTTTCTTCTTTTTAATCAAATAAAACTCTGTTCTCGCATTAATGAAGTTGGATGTTCTCAGGTCACTGGGCAGAATGCAAAGGAACAAGTTCTTAACAAATATGTTAGCTCAACTGGACGACTCGCCTCGCGATTTGAATTGCGTTATAGGAATTGGTGTCCAATGAAAACGGTTTATTTGCAGTTGTTTTAATCAAAAAAAGTCAGTCTGTAAAATATTTTACCTTCAAACGGCCAAGGCCTTACCACTACAAACTCTTTACCTGGCCACTTCCCCTACTCCCCACTCTTGGCACAGCGGCGCAAGAGGAAGGTATTCTTATACTGCCTACAGCAGGGAGAAGAGAGTGAGAATTGACGTATAGATTAAAGTTGAAATGTAACATATTTTATTTCACATGTATTACTTATTACTTAGTCAATTATAAAGATTTATAAGAATCCATCAATTATTATTATGTAAACAATTCAGAAAATATCTTTAGGTAGGCCTATGCACGTACAATTTAATTTTTACTTAACCAAATTCTGACCCAGGACTGTTTAGGAATTTCAAAAAACAAATATCATATTATTCTGGTTGGGGGAAAAAAATACTGAACAAAAATCCTTTGGCCCAATTAGCCAAAATATTTGGTCTCAAATATACAAACCAATGATTTAAAAAAAATTAGTATGTAAGTAATACCCAACAATTTCACTGAATTTTTGCTTCTTTGTTTTTGTATTCTCTTTTATTGTTTAACCGATATTCACAAAATATTTTTTGAAAATTTGATAGAAATAATTACAAAAATTTCAATAATTATTACGTAAAATATAGCAATAACAAAATTTGGTTTTTAATCGTTGTTTCAAGAATTAATTTCATAAGTGATAGCCTAGTTAGGCCTACATAGAGCTTGAAATGTTATGAAAACATAAACTTGGCATGAAATACAAGTTGTTTAAATTTTAAGTTTTATTAAAATTTTATTGAGAAAGGTGAAATAAACATAAAATATATGTGTTTAAATTAAATTTACTTTATACTTGTCAGTGTGCTAGTGTTATTACCGTTCTTACTCAGAAAAACAAGTTGGAAATAGTTATGAAAATTTTAGATTTATAAGTATTCCTTTCGTTGAGAGCCAATGTCGCCTATGGGGGTAATAAATATAAAATGTAAGTGCTTTATTGAAAATCAACCTCATTATCTTCCTGTTCCTGTGTCCATTGTTAGGATGAAAATAATTTGATTTTGGTAAGGTTGTCTAACTTCCTATTACAATAAGTTACTAAGGCATCTAAGCAATAAAGTATTATTATAGACACATTAAGAATATGATTTTGATGATGCACAAACAATAATTTTTCATCCAAGTCGAATGGTTCAACAACAACTGTCAATTAAAGTTTTTTGGGGACGCTTTTGATCAATGATTTATCCTATTGTATTCTTTTAGCTATTAACGAAAGTAAAAAAAAGTTGTTAAAAGTTTTCATACTCTAGTGTAGCATCCGCCATCTTGAATTCCGCCATCTTAAACCACTGCTCAGTAAACCACTGCCCAGTGGCTTACAACCTACTACCTACTAAGCTTATTAAGCTGTTCTAGGTTTCCTCGTACAAGCCAGGGAATTAGTTGTATCTTGCTAGGTACCAACATCTAATGGGATAATTACCAAAGCACTGTGTTGGACAGATCCTAATATCGAAAAGTCGCGATGGTTCCTCTGAAACGACCTTTGTGTGACACATCACAGAGGATCGTTACACATTTCCTTCAGCGGAAGATACTGACTTCGTGCTCGAGTCAAACATTTTTCGTAAACTAGATGACCCGACACTTCATTTCTAAAATGACAAGATTTTTCTTGTATATTTAAAAAATAATTTCAAAAATCTTAATCTACACTAGGCCAAAAGTAAAAGTAAAATAAATGTAGCTAAACGTTAAAAAATATTTATATTCCTTATTTTAAAATGTATTTCTTACAATACGGTAGGTACACCATATCACAGATCTTTTTGACAACCTAATGTTTTCCTTCAAATCCTTTCTCCTGGAAATCATCCAAAGTTGCCCAGTGCAGTGGCAATGCCAAAAGCTAGAAATCCGCATATTCATATGACAGTCCTGGACAGTCCTGGGGCAACTTTGGGCTGTCTATAATTTATTTTTAAAATATTCACACAGACAGTATTAAAAAGTGAAAACGTCATTCCTATGTGTAATGATTGATTGATGTTGTGTTAAAAACGCGACTTATTTTTAATTTTGAATGCAATTTTGATTGAAAATATTTTCATTGAAAACATTAAATATAGAAAAACATGACATGTTTTTCTAAACTCTTTCCACATGTTATAATATTCCTGTTAGTTAAACTTCTTTGAAAATTGCTTGTTTATTATGTTTGTTTGAGGTTATTCTTGTGTTTTTGTTTTAGTTCTCTCTTGAAGTGTTTTTGTATTTTAGTTTTATATTTGAGTTACTTTACAGTCTTTGACAATGATTGGTGAAATCTAATCGAAACGTCAGTCAAAATAAAGAATATCTTACGTGGTAAACCGAAAAAAGTAAAATTTTAAATTATTTAAAGATGGTAGCATATATATATATATATATATATATATATATATATATATATATTATATATAAAAATATTAATGAACTAGGTTTTTCGGTTATAATGCCACGTTTATTTATATTAGGCCAACGTTTCGATAAAATTTCATCCATCTTCTTCAGGGCCAATACAATGATAAATATAGAACAAAATTGGGAAAACAAAACACAACAAATATAAACAACAGAAATCACTGCACATATGGCGAATTAAAACAACTCAAAGAAAGTCACTGCAAAGCTTATCGTAGCAAAGAAAGAAGGAAGTCACTACATGTCCGTCTTAATGTTTTTCGTCGTGGATCTTGTCACTCTGACTGTCGATGTATTTACTTGCATCAGATCTTCTGCAGATATTAACTGGGGCGTTGGTTGTTGGTCCATTGGTTTCACAGTCAGCCTATGTGGCAGTACATGGGTCCCTAAAATTGCAGGTTTCCACGTTACTGATAAACGTTGGCTATCTTGCTGTTGTGGATGATGTGGAAACGTTGGCCTAATGTAAATAAACGTGACATTATAACCGAAAAACCTAGTTCATTAATTCATATCGGCCACGAAAATATCCAAAAACAAAAAATATATATATAAGTTTTATTTTAAGATTAGAGTTTAGTCCAATAATACGATTTTAACTATCAAATACTAGTTTCTCTGGCGGTCGTCGTCGGGGAAAGCTCCCCTTTCCATTGACGGCCTCCCCGACTTCGACGACCATCAAAACACGAACGATGACAAAGACAATGACGACCACGACGTGAGAACCTCCCATTTTCCTCATCCCCTAGTCTAGAGTGGCGCATTATGATAACAGTTGACGCGCCCTTAATTCAAATAAACTAGGAAAACGCTTAAGTCCCGCCGCGTTGTTGGATGAGCGTAATTGTTGCACTAAGTTGCCATGTGTGACGCGGATTTTTACTGTTGTTCTGTGAAAAAATCATTAATTAGTCGAAGATTTTTTTTTAATAAATGAAATTAAATACAAAATTAACTTTATTTTTTTAATTAATCGTAATTTTTTAAAAAAGAAAAAATCGTAAAAATGAAATTTTCATAAAAAATAGTTATTCGATTGAGCTCAAATTTTACACAAATATATTAATTCATAAAATTAAGGTTCTATGAAAAAATCATCACAATCGAATAATGCATGTAGGTGTTAAGTCAAAGAATTGTTTTAAAAATCGAAAAAATCGAAAAATTGCGATTTTCATGAGAAATAATATTTGTTACGCTCAATTACACGAATATCAATTCATAAAATAAAGGTTCTGTGAAAAAATCATTACATGGA
>JAMZAV010001896.1:0-77024 GCA_024449915.1 Sweltsa coloradensis
ACCTTTCGTTAATATTGAGTAAATTTATGAAAGTGGTCGAAGGCGCATAATCTGATCAGATTTACATATATGGTAAAATTTTAATTTTTTAAATTAAACTTTAGATCTTAATCTACAATAAATTTAATTTGGCGTTTTTAAATTTTATATTTGAATACAGATTTTTTTTATTTTATTTTTATCAACCCTTTTAGTACACCCCCTTTTTCTCCTATAAGCAAGCAACTTTTTTGGGGGCACCTCGAGCCATTTTTAGAGAACATTCTTCTGAGTTTTTAAAGGGAAAAATTCACGGCCCTATCAAAAAACCCACGACTGGTAGGCAAATCCTCCCAGCACAGTGAGAAAATTTGTGAATAAAAGTCAAAGGTGCAAAATCTGGTAAGATATACATATATGGTAAATATATTTTTTTTTTTAAAATTTTTTGGACTTTTATCTACAGTATGTATTAATTTTGTAATTTTTAGGATTATATTTAGTTGATATTTGAATTTTCGAATTTTTGAAAAATCCCAATTTTTTCACCCCTTTCCCACCCCCTTACCGGACGAATTTTGCCCATGGCACCTCGAGGCAATTTTCTTGGAAATATTGATCTGAGTAACAATCCAAAATTCAGATCTCTACCACAAACCCTAATTGTTAGCCTTATCCGCCTAGCTTAGGAACCCGCCGAACATAAAAATCACGCCGGCTAAGGGGAATCCCTAACTCGACTCATATTGGCTAACTAAGAATATATGTGTACACACACAAGTATATCTCGTTTAAGGCCTACTGACGAGTTTTTTTCACAGTGGGGGAAAATTTTGGGCAATTTTGGACATGTTTTGTTGAATTTTATTGTTAAAAATGGGAATAAAACCCAGCTCAGAGATCATTTGGGTTTTTAGAACCTAGATTTTTTTTATCAACAACTATGTACGTTTTTAGCAGCGTTTGAAGGTAACTTTATTCAAATATCTCTGTAACTTGTTTTTATATGAATTTTTGAATTTTTGGTGAAAATTTCACAAAAAATAACACGAAGTGTTTTAATTGTTTTTCACTTGAATTTCGTGGGGCATCCCAATTGGGCTACTTCATTTGCTTCATTGAACGTTTCTTAAGTATCAGAAGTCATTTGACGGTCTACGATAAAAACTCGTTGAGTGTGACTGATTCCCCCAAGACGCTGCAAGAACAGGCGACTCAGCTCCAGATTCCGGCCGTCATCTGTCGCTGTGTAGCGCAGCCAAAGGGTAAATGAGCGGGTCGCGAGGTTGCCATGCCATGCGCTCGACTCTGTCACTACGTATATCACAGCCCTCAATCCGAATTGACTGAAGTAGGTTTGACTTAAATTCGGATTGACTTGAAGTGTATATCACGGACATACGAAACGACATCCTCAATCCTATTTCGATTCGAATTGAAGTTGTTGTTGTGGCAGTTTAAATAGATGCTACAAGATTCTATGATAACACTTGAAATACTATGTACTTGTATCTCTACCTACAGCTACGTAAATATAAAACCTAATGTCCCTTTATTAAAGCCTCCAAGACGCCATTTTATTGTAAACATGGGGTAAACATGTAATAAACACCCGCTGCCAAATAATGGTATTCACTGAAATCTAAATCTCTAAGGCGTTTTCAATCCGTATTGAATGCGTATTTAACTGTATATCAAGCAATTTACTCATGTCAGTCCACTTTGGAAAGTGGATTGACTTCAATGCGAATCGGTGTGTATATCAAGAGACTCAAACCGAATTGAACTCGAACCGACCCTTTAGTCAATTCGGATTGAGTGCTGTGATATACGTAGTGTGTTATAACACGGGAATACACACATCGGTCGGGAGCGGACTGGACGTGTGACTGTCTAGTTTTTACGAGTACGTTGCGGTGAATGAATCTAGTATTGTATGTGTTTTTAATTTTAGTCGATGTAGAAAAACCGTGTTTATAATACGGCGCGATTTTGTGTTTAGTGAAAAATAGTCAATAGTACAATACTAGATCAAACTGTCAGTGCACCAAGGGCAGATACAAACAAACCGAAAGACTAGAAAACGCTGTAAAAGGGCAAAATTTATACAGTCTCACACAAAAATTGCCTCCTAAAACAACTTTTTTTTCCCCATAAATAAAATCAATGCAATTTTATTCTTTAAAAATATACTATGAATATTCAATACCGTAGCCTACTTAGACAAAAATTAAAAAGTGCTTTTTCCTGGGAGCCGATTGGGAAATCTGAGTCAGGTCCGTCAGGACTCAGGAGAAATTTTCTTTTTAAAAAACCCACACCATCATTATGGTTTTTTTATTGTAGATAATTATTTTTGCGACAAACTTATTCCACAACAAGCAAAAAAATAGCTCATAAATATTTTATTTATTTTCTACAATTTAGAAATAAAAAAAAGTCCGCCCGCCGGATTTGAACCTAAAGGGGATTTTTTCCCGAAAAAAAATCGAGAAATAGTGATATTTGTCTGCTAGTTCGATAGAAATTTGGGCAAGAGTTGGGAGTTGACCGGAGGTTCGGGGTTTCGAGCCCCGGCCGAGGTAATTATTACAATTCCCATGTTAAAAAAATTATAATAGGTTTCTAATGAAAAATTCCCAAAAAAATATTATTTTTTAAAAAAAGATTTACTATAATTCTAATGAAAAGGGGGGAAATTCTGGTTTATTTTGTTTAAAAATTTTTTTCGTATCTATAACTTTTTAAATGAAAAATTTTCCCACCGCGGTGATCCAGCAAATAATATTATACATCGCACGTGGCCCCTCCCAGCCACTGCGTATGCTAAGATAAAGTGGCACAGAGAACTTTGGTGGCCCTATTAGAACCAGACGCATACATGCAGGCATGTATAAAACCCCCCAAAATTCGTATATGCATTATTACCCTTTTCTATGGAATGTGTTATGAGTTTGAGAATGTAAAAAAATCTTGTATCGCTTGTGGATCTGGGAAAGGTTTTTATCCCGGTAATTAGTGAAAAGGGGGGGGGAGAGCGGGGATGCGATAAAGATAATCTCTTTCTAGCCGTCCGCGCAGCTAATGGGTTTTGGCGCAGCCCAAAGCGTATGACATTGTTTTAGCGGGGGACGCGGGTTCGAATCCCCTGGCCCTTTCACGGTATTTGTCCTTAAAACTTCATTTTTTACCCCCTATCTCTCAATAGAAGTATGTAATAATAGGCAGCAAAAAAGAGAATGTATTATAATTCTCATACCAAAATGTCTTTTTAAAAAAGGGGGCCTTAAATTTATTTGGGAAAATCAATTTAACACTTTATGAAGTGAAAAAATAACAAACAATTTGTTTAATTATCCTTCCCAAAATAAAAATATTTTAGCCCTAATGTATAGGTCTTACACAGTGATTCAGTCATGCTTTGCTGAAATCCCCAGTGAAAAATTTTCCCGATATCCTATCGCCCCGACCTTTGTTACCATTTTTTCCAAAAATTTGAAAAAATTTTACTTGGAGTTGCACGAGCTTCCGAAATTTGAGGCCCCTGGGAAACTCCAAATATCGAGTAGGGGCCCCGCCCCACATCCGGGAAAGCACAAAGAACTAAAGCTGAGAGTGCTGCAAAAAAAATTTAAAAAAAACTTAGCCTAAGTCTTTTAAAAGTTCCACGGCCGTTTTGGAACTTACACTATTTTGTTTTTGGGGTAAAAAAAAACGCTCTCCAAAAACGGCCCCAAAAAAGCGTTTGCGAACTAGTAAAATATCACAGTTGACACAGATGCTGTGAAGGTCCCTGAAGTTGCACCCCCCCTTTATCCCATCTCATTTAAAATCTACAAATATTTAGTGCTAAAAAGTGCTAATTAGTGCTGTTTATCCAGAATTAGTGTGCCTTATTAACAAGTTATTCATCTGTCTGTGGGGGGTCCAACTTCAGCGCACCCCCATTCATCCATCTCTTCAAACTCTACAAATTTAATGCTGAATTGTGCTAATTAGTGCCGTTAATCCCAGAATTTGTGTGCCCTTTTAAACGAATTATTCACAATGTCTAGGGGGGGGCAGACCCCCCATTCATCCGATCTCTTTAAATACACAAAAATTTAGTGCTAAATTGTGCAATTAGTTTCCCTTAATCCCAGAATTTGTGCGCCTTATTAAGAAGTTATTTAAAAATGTCTGTGGGGGTCACACCCCCCTACATCGATCTCTTCAAAAATTCAAAAATTTTGTGCTGAAATTTGTGCTGATTGTGCTGTTTATCCCCGAATTTGTGCGCCCTTTTTACGAAGTTATTCAAAATGTTTGTGGGGGGGGCCAATTCACGCAGACCCCCCTTCATCCGATTCATTCAAAATCTACAAAATTTTGTGCGAATTTGTGCGATTGTGCCGTTTATCCCGAATTAGTGTGCCTTATTAACGAAGTTATTCAACAAAGCTGTGGGGGGGGCAGCACCCCCATTCATTTGATTCATTCAAACTCTACAAATTTTAGTGTGAATTTGGTTTTTTGTGCCCTTAATCCCAGAAATTTTGCTGCCTTATTACGAAATTTTTTCAAATGTCTGTGGGGGGGCAGCACCCCCCCAATAATCTATTCAAACTTACGAATATTAAAAGCTGAATTAGTGCTGATTTGTGCTGTTTATCCCCGAATTTGTGCTGCCTTATTAACGAATTATTCAAAAAATGTCTTGGGGGGGGCCAACTTCCGCAGACCCCCAATCCCCATTTTTCCGATTCATTCCAAAATCTACAAATATTTTTGAGCGAATTAGTGCTGATTTGTGCCGTTTTTCCAGAATTAGTGCTGCCCTTTTTAAAGAAGAAATTTAACAATGTATGTGGGGGTGCCAACTTCACGCAGCACCCTCCATTCATCCGATCTCATTCAAACTTACAAAAAAATTAGTGCTGAATTATGCTGATTAGTGCGTTTTCCCAAATTAGGTGCCTTATTAACGAAGTTATTTATCAATGTATGGGGGGGGCCAACTTCACGCAGCACCCCCCAATACCGATCTCATTCAAACTCTACAAATTTTAGTCTGAAATTTTGTATTTTGCTGTTTTCCCAGAATTATCGCCTTATTAACGAAGTTATCAAAAATGTTGGGGGGTTGCAAAACACGCAGCACCCCCCATTTTATCCCATCTCATTCAAAAATATACAAATATTTGGTGAATTTAAAGCTAATTGTGCCAATTTTTCCCAGAATTAGGCTGCTTTTTAACGAAGATTTAACAAAGTCTTTTGGGGGGTGCAGCACCCCCCTTTTATTGATCTCATTTAAAATCCCCAAATATTTAGTGCTGAATTAGTGTTAATTATGCCGTTTTTTCCCCGAATTAGGCGCCTTATTAACAAAGTTATTTAACAAGCTATGGGGGTGCAGCACCCCCATCCATCCCATCCATTCAAAATCCACAAAAATTTGGGGCTGAATTAGTGCTTTTAAGTGCTGTTTTTTTCAGAAAATTTGTGCTACCCTTTCTTCCGATAAAAAAAAACTCACAAAAACCCGCCACTAAGCTCTTTATGTTATTGTTTTTTTTCACTTGCTACGGTACAACGCTTAGCCATTTGAGTTAAAATAAATTGGATTGTATGTAAAAAAGAAATCGGTCTTCATTTCCCCATTTTGCTTTTTAGAAAAGGTAAACCTAATATTGACATTTGGCTAAGAATCAAAAAAACAAACTTTTTTGCAAATTATGAGTCTCCCCAGAAAATTAAAAAAAAACAAAACTTCTTAATCGTAAAATATATCGGAGCTTTCGTAAACGCTAAATATAATACTAACTAGAATTTTTTCATGTTTAGGTACAAGTAAAGGGTTTTTAAATGAAATGCAAGTCTAAGGAACTATTTAGATCTGAAAATCAAAAAAAAACTTCAAAGTTTCTGTTTAAAATACGCTTTTGCCCTTACAACTCAGAAAAACAAAAATTAGTTTTAAATAAAGAAAACTAAAACTTCCTACAAATTCATCGTAGATGGCCTATTCTAAAAGATCAGGATCTACAAAAAAATTTAGATGGTTGTTAATTTCTGTGAAAAGATAAAAAAATTTTCAGACTTTTTAACTTGACACATTGGAAAAAAAAAAACAATCGCATGTCTCCCGTAGAGCGGAAAACAAAAAAGACAAAATACAAAAAAAAAAAAGAGCTAATTTTTTTTTTGGGGGGAGGGGGGTCAGTGAAATTGAAGTCTTCGCTTTGCATCCAATACCCCCTTAAAAATTTTCTTGCCACCGTTTAGGCGTGAAATAGATTTTGTTTTATTTTTGGGTGAACGAAGCATGAAAAACTTTAAATTTAATCACATAACTGACCCCCTTCGCAAAAGGCTTTTTTTTAATGCGTGATGGGTGGCTTTATTGTAAGGTTTTCCCTGGGTTTTCTTCATTTTTGCAATGCTTTTGAACGCATTGCAGGTAAATTTTATCAAGTTTTATTGTTTTGTTTAAATGTTATTTAAAAAAAATCAAAAAACTTATTTTTTAAAAAATTTATTTCTATGGATTTGGTAACTTTTTAACTTTTTTATTTTAAAGGAACTACATCACCATAATTTAATTCCATGTAAAATTGAACGTTTTAGCACCCCTTTTTGTAGAAACGACCCCAAAAGTCACGAAAATATCGCACTTAAAAAAACGAAAAAATAGTAAAAGTAAATTCATGAGAAATATTTTTTGATTTTACCCAAAAACGTGGCGGTCTAAGTTTTGATATTTTAAAGGTCCCACCAATTTTCAGCAAGACGCATATGCCGTTGCATTTGCCCGGGAGAGAGGGGAATTAAAAGAAAAAAAAAAAAAAAAAACACCCCAGTAAATTTTTTGGGGGGACTGAAAAAAAATGTTTGCTTCGCTTTCCAATTTCATTTTGGGGGTTTAATGAGATCGGGGATGGGGGTGCAACCCCCCCCCCCCCCCAGATCATTGTCTAAAAACTTTGTTAAAAAACCAGCATAAATTTAAAAAAAAAAGCATTAATTAGCACAATCCAGCACAAAAAATTTGTGAAGTTGAACAAAAGAATTTATTAAAATTTTTTTAATATATCCCCCCGAAATTTGAAAAAAAATCGCTAAAAATTTGCACTAATTCGCACAAAATATTTGTGAATTTTAATGAGATTGGATGAATGGGGGGGGCTGCACCCCCACAGATATTTTTAAATAACTTATTTAATAAGGGAGCACTAATGCTGGAATGAACAGCACTAATTAGCACTTATTAAGCACTAAATATTTGCAGAGTTTGAATGAGATCTAATGAATGGGGGGGTGCCAACTTCACGGACCTGCTAGTTGAAGTTCTGCATTATTGAAGCTGGTTCTGGTGGTAATTATTACATTAGTTGTGGGTCGTTCTTTGGACTACAGTGACCAGGCATTACAACATATTGGTAAAATATACTAAAAATAATTTGTTACCAACAAGGTGATTTGCTATTATGTTTCCAAACACTCGCTAATCTTTTTACTCAATGCACCAACTGCAAAGATATAAATAGTTATAAAAGTTATAAAAAACAGATGAAAATTAACATGGACTCGCAACACCAAAAGCGGCTATATTCATAATCATGAATCATGATCGCATCTTCTTCAGTTGCTATTTCATACAATAAAAGGATAAAAGGTGTTTATTTTCACATGAGTTCGAATTATTTATTATATTTCAAACAGACTTTAAATATATCGTTCTGGAAATATCCTAAACCTATCCTAAATTGAACCCATTATCTCGAAAAACAAACTTGATGCCCGCGGAACGTAGTATAGTAGCTATTCGCATAGCTGTACTTGGTGTGCGTGGACCCTCTTCAGGTGACCGACTAGGATATTTGGATGTTAGATAAGCGAATGTAAAAGTGCTGTTTTGAAGAGGCCTCGACCAAGAAAACTGCCCTGAGACTGAGGAAAAATGTTAAGACATGATTGCTTGTGGCGGGATTCGAACCCATGACCATCCGAAACAGAATTTAACAAGCTACGCATTTTTATTATATACCTGTCATACCTGTCTGTAAAAACAAACATGGAACGTGGAAATTATCTAAACACAGTAATTTGTAAGAAACGTGGTTCTTGATGACTTGGTAGAGAAAGATGAATTCGATTTCAACGGTAAGTTATTGCATATTTCTGTGTTGACACTCAAGTGTGCGCATGGGGGGCATTAATTTTGACTGGGTGTCGATATGTCGGGAAAACCTGGAAATAATCAACAAAATAAACTAAACTGAAAAATAAATGAATGTAAGTGATGATTGATGAATGAATGAATGAATGAATGAATAAGGAAGGAAGGAATGATGATATTTTTTTTCATGTGCCCCTCCTCCTCTCCCCCCCCCCCCCCTATGAGTGCGCATGGTGGGCATTCATTTTGACTGGGTGTCGATATGTCGGGAAAACCTCGAAATAAATAAAACTGAAAAATGAATGAATGTAAATGATGAAGGAAGGAAGGAAGATATTTTGTTTTCATGTGCCCCCCCCCCCCATGAAAACGCATGGGGGACATTAACTTTGACTGGGTGTCGATAAATCGGGAAAACCTAGAAATAATCAACGAAATAAATTAAACTGAAAAATGAATGAATGTGAATGTGAAGAAAGGAAGATATTTAGTTTTCATGTGCCCCGCTCCCCCCATTGATACAACTATGCGCACGCCACGTCACCCACTGCAATGTGGTAAGCGCGTCGTGTTCAAAGAGTTAGTCTATGTAGCCGTAGAGATTGCAACATCGCCTAGCTCCCGGGCCGCGTGCTGCCGTGAAGTAACTGAGGGTCAAATAGACACCACCGACCTTCGACGTGCGGGTCCTCTCTAGCCTACGGCTCATGCTCGACTGGCCCGTCTCGTTTCAAGGCTCGAGTTTTGTCGCCGCGGGGAGATGGAGGGGGGTTGACGTAATAGCGTTCATAATGAAATAGTGAATTCTGAAGCTGTTTGGTATTATGACCGAAAATAGGCTTCTAGGGATTCCCCTTGGGAGCATTTCCTTCTGTTTACTTTCTCACTTCTCCCTTTACCAAGGAAATGCTTGTGAAGGTTTAGTCAGGAATGCTGTCGTGTCGGCGGGATTCGAACCCGACGCTTCACTAGCCGAGTATCAAGGACAGCGTTTGTTGGGATGATCGTATCGACTGAGATCGTGTACACTGTAACCATTGACTCTGTAACCCTTTGCTTCTTGCGGAGAAGCTCTATAGCGTACTCAGATCTTGTTTTACGAGGCTGAGATCGTGTACTGTAACCCTTTGCTTCTTGCGGAGAAGCTCTATAGCGTACTCAGATCTTGTTTTACGAGGCTGAGATCGTGTCCTGTAACCCTTTGCTTCTTGCTGAGAAGCTCTATAGCGTACTCAGATCTTGTTTTACGAGGCTGAGATCGTGTACTGTAACCCTTTGCTTCTTGCGGAGAAGCTCTATAGCGTACTCAGATCTTGTTTTACGAGGCTGAGATCGTGCACTGTAACCCTTTGCTTCTTGCGGAGAAGCTCTATAGCGTACTCAGATCTTGTTTTACGAGGCTGAGATCGTGTACTGTAACCCTTTGCTTCTTGCTGAGAAGCTCTATAGCGTACTCAGATCTTGTTTTACGAGGCTGAGATCGTGTACTGTAACCCTTTGCTTCTTGCGGAGAAGCTCTATAGCGTACTCAGATCTTGTTTACGAGGCTGAGATCGTGTACTGTAACCCTTTGCTTCTTGCTGAGAAGCTCTATAGCGTACTCAGATCTTGTTTTACGAGGCTGAGATCGTGCACTGTAACCCTTTGCTTCTTGCTGAGAAGCTCTATAGCGTACTCAGATCTTGTTTTACGAGGCTGAGATCGTGTACTGTAACCCTTTGCTTCTTGCTGAGAAGCTCTATAGCGTACTCAGATCTTGTTTTACGAGGCTGAGATCGTGCACTGTAACCCTTTGCTTCTTGCGGAGAAGCTCTATAGCGTACTCAGATCTTGTTTTGGTGTGGGGGGGGGGGGGGGGGGCGCGACATTGCTTATGAAACAACTGTTCCTGGAAAAGTATGTATAAATAAAATAAATAAATAAATAAATTTTATTTAGAGTCTACCCACTCAGTTATAGAACTGATTTTCAGTGGGGGACTTTAAATCAAAGCGACTAAGCCAAATTTGCAGGCCCCGACGCAATCGACGAGTGAGCGATAACCAACCAAAGATCGATATTTTTAATTGGAAATATCCCGGTATAATTGGGGTCTGGGGCGCAGGGTGCGAATTGACGCCCCCCCGGGGGGGATTACTTCCTCTGGTAATTTCATCCCTGGCTCTGTTTTACTGAAAGGTATCCCCGCCGGGGATGGCTAAATCCCCACCTCTGGTTACTCATCTCATCTTATATCTAATGACTTAATCTTGTTTAATTAATAATTAATGTGTCAATTTACACATATTCTTTTCAAAAAAATACCTCAGATGGCTTGTAATGCCATCCCGAGGGCAATAATACCCCCCCTAAATTTTCCTCAGACCGCTTTTAAGACCATCTAGATGGCAATAATACCCCCCCCCCCCAAAAAAAAAAACTGCGGCAGCTGGGGCTTCGCCCCAGACCCCCTTGCAGCAAACACAGATACTACACTTGGCCATCCCCCCCCTCAGCAAGCCGTCAATTTGCATCCTACTAGGGCTGACCCCCAGAAATGTTTTTATATTTTTAACATGGCAAAATGGTATTTTACCAGGTTCTAGCGTGATATCGTGGATAACTTATTAAATTGTGAAGATTTATAAAAAAAAGTGTTCAGAATCTTGCCATAGAATGGTGCCCCTCTTGCCCCCCCCCCCCCCCCCCTCACATAGTTACGCCTTTGCGGAGAATGCGGACACCAGCTAAACTCATTGCATGAGATAGTGTATTTTACATTATACCAAAGATTAGTTTTTGATTATACTCATTTTCTCATTAGCCCCTGTACTTATTTTGTTGAATAATTGATAACAATTCAAAATTTACCTAATACATCCCCAATACATCCATACCGGGGCTCAAAGGTTGTGGGTTGGAAACTGGAATGTGTGAGACCCGGGTTCCAACTGCGGTTGGGATCTGGTTGGGATGTATGTTGATACCACTGCCTCCTAGATGTCGCTCGTGGCTCCTCGGTGAGCCACGGTGAGGTTGATACTTTCTGAAGTAAAAATAAATATTTATGTTTTTGTGCTATTTTTGAGTGTGATGTTTTTGGATTTGTTTGTTTTATTCACCCAAAATTTAAGTAACGAAAAAATTTCAAATAATAAAATATGTAGTTGTATCACATAAACACTCACAAAAATATAATAGGAATATGGAGGATAACATGAGCCTTTACAATAACACTAAAATATACATCAAAGTACCGTCAATAATGCATATTTTCACTCACCATCCATAGCAAAAGATCACTCTTCTGTCTGTAATCGTAGTCACCCCATCTGGGTTCGGGTCATTCCAGAGGCCCAGAGCTCGTATTCACGGCGACCCCTTTTATTTATTTTTATTTTATTTATTTATTTAACGTCTATCCTATTCAGTTATAAAAACTGATTTACAAAGGAGGACAACTAAATAAATCTAATTACATACATGCAGAAACAACAATAAACTACATTTTCGTAAATATTTGAAATAGTAGCATTACAACAACAATGCATATAAACACAACAATTTTGGTAACAAATAAAAAAATATATATTATATGCATTTAATGAATGAATCAAATATAAAAAGGGGTGTAGAATGAAAAGAAAAGAAAAGAAAGGGAAAAAAGAAAAGGAAAAAAGAAGAAAAAAAACATTAAAAAAGAAAAACGAAAAGAAAAAAAGAAAAAAAACTGATTTATTAGACGATCCCACTCAAACGAATATGAGGTTTGCCAAAAATCAGGAACAGCAAATCAGGGAGTATAATCCCCTTCCCATTGACTGCCTCCCCGACAACGACGACGACGACGATGACGACGACGACGTGGGGGAACAACCCCTTCCCTCCCATCTTTGTCAGCCCCTGGCCTGATTTCGTTACCCTCTCTCGGCCCCATCCATGCCTGAGTCTGGTGTGACCAGCACAAACCTGCCCTTCCCGTGTTACGTAGATAAAAACATATTCTGTTGTTAAATTTATTTCGTTTAAATTAATTCGAAAAAAGAACTTGGATGAATATTGCTAATTCTATTTTGCCAAGCTTTTCAAGGATGCTGTTACGGGACATTGTACGTTTATGGAAAGTAGAATGAGCTTGGCCTTTTTTAGAACTCATTTCTTTAGAGTGTGTAAGGTTTGGCTGTGTTTTTACAAGTATTTGTTATGTTTGTTAATATGTAGTTCGAAACAGTCTTTTGTAGCGATTTTTCATTTTTCAAGTCTCTTTCAAGCCACATTAATTTACTTTAAAATTTAAAAAAAAAATGTTTTAGTTTCGGGAAAAATGGCGGCTTTTATCAAGCCTCTCCGTCAGTAACATTTTCAGGCTCTTGTGTAAATTACGTCACGTCAAAGAAGTGCTGCTACCTACCGGCAAAAATGAGACAGTCTGCTCAATTTTGTTACCGACCGATCCGGCGTAGTTAAAACTGTGCACCATGCTGTGCACACTAGAATGCGCTGGCGTTGCAAAACACAGCAACTGACAACAAGAGCAGCCAACCTAAAGATTTGAAAATGGGCGTTATCTGTTATAATTTCTTTCCCACAGTGCATTGCACCGTCATGGCTGCTCTACCGGGTTAGTGTTAGTGATGTGTTCGTGAAAAAGTGTTGTTTTGGACTAGGCCTAGTTAAATGGTTTTAAAAGTGTTGTGAATGTGTGTTTATTATTATGTCTGATAGGAACAATACAAGAATCATCATGAAGTCATCTTCCGAGGGTGAAATTCTTGACGAAGCTAGGCCAAAGGATTTCGTAAACAGTTTCCCTGAACCAAAGTTAAAACGTACGTTTACGTTACCACGGAATCCTTTTAATTCAAATCGAATGAGCAAAAGGAAAGCTAAACATAAAGAACCCAAAGTTACAACGATAGAGACGATAGATGAAGTGCAAAATTCAGAAATGCAATTTACCAACAATAAGAAAATTTATAGGAAACCTTCATGGAAGAAATTTTTTAATAAAATGGTGCAACATATGTCAACAGTTGGTGTAAGCATACCAAATAATAAGAATGCATGTGTCAACTACGAGATAAATCGTCGACGAAATGATACTGTGTCCCTATCATCCTCCGACATTCGTGTTCCTCCACTGCGACCGGCCCATCTGGCTAATTTGATCAACAGCGACAAAGTTCCAGGTGTCATCGGTTTGCGAAATCATGGCAATACCTGTTTCATAAATGCTGTGCTCCAGTGCCTAAGTCACACCGACATTCTTGCCGAGTATTTTGTTTTGGACCAATATAAAATTGATCTTTCGCGTCGAAACAAGCTCAACTCCAAGAAGAACGGCACCAAAGGTGAAGTCACCGAAAAGCTCGCCCTGCTACTTAAGTCAATCTGGTCTTGTCAATATGATCCCGAGATCTCCAATCAGTTCAAGCTTGTCGTCGACAAATACGGCACTCAATATCGAGGGAATAATCAGCACGACGCTCAGGAATTCTTGGTGTGGCTGCTGGACAAGGTGCACGAAGACCTCAACACTGCCACTAAGAAGAAATACAAACTAATCAAGGTAAGCTGGCTGTTTGCCTCTTCTCTTGGCCTCTTTTTAATCTAGTTAACCTACGCCTAAGGTTAGATCAATGTCCATATACACAAAGCACACATCACAACATACCGACACACTTTGACCTAGGCCTACCACAACAATTTTCTTCTTAGGCCTGTATGCCAAACTGTCAAACACTTCTTTCTAGTCCTAGACTATAGTTCAGCCTGTAAGCCCTAGGCCTACGAAAGAAATCAATTCAATTCAGTCTTTATTTAGCTCACTATTGTAAGAAACATGTAAAGTTAACGTGCATAGACTACGCCTAGACATCGTCAATCACTCAATCGTCATATATCTAATAACTGTTGTCTCCGAGACCAAATTGCCTGCTATTACAGATGGAAAGTCTACATTTTTGTGGTTGAAACTTAGGCCTCCCTATTTATGTTTGCAAACAAACATTGAAATTTTGACAAGACTCATTATAAGACAATGACAAATCTTGGAAGATAGTTTGGTCTCGACTCTCACTTGTCAAAGAGGGTGGTTCTTAAACTAGTAGGCCTACGGTATGAACAGTTCTGTTTGTGTTTGGTATTGACCTGGAGCCTAATCTAGCTTAGATTGTTGTTTTAACCCTGTGCTTGTTCGTACGTGTCTACGTTCGCAAACGTTTCAACGCATTGTGGTTACAAACAAACCCTGATCTTACCGCAGCCTAAGTCATCTAGGCTTAGAGGCCCAATGTTACGATCATAGACTAGCCTACTTGGCCAATAGCGAGAACATGTAGACTACAGACCAATAGCCGGGCAACAAGTGTAGGCCTAGAGTATTAGGCCTACGGTAAATAACATAAAGTTGGTGCCAAGAATAAGATACCAGGCAATACTGTTTAACTACGACAAATTTCCATAAAAGGGGCTTGTTCCTTCTCTCTTATGGTTAAGACCAAGGCCTACCCTACTGGGCTAGGTCCAAACACAGAGCCTACGCACAAGGGATGTGAGAATATGCCTAGGCCTGTCTGTATCGCTACTAAATGTAAATCCTGATTCAAGAGATTTTTAACGTTTAGGTTATGCCTGGCTGGATTTAAAATAGGCTATGCTTTTGACAAGTTCCTTATTGTGTTCCTTGAGCATCTCTACAAAATAACAGGTGCCGTAACGTTGGGAAAACCTCGGTTTATTGTCGCCTCGCCGTAAGCGCAATATTCTCTGTAGGCCACAAAGTTGCCGTGTGTGTAATGTGGGTGGGGTAGGCAGAACGCTCAGATGTAATTTGTAGGCTAATAATAAGCAACAATCTTAGCAATCAGCATAGACCTACCTAGGCCTAGTAATTAGTTGGGCTAGTTCCCAGTATTAGCAGCAGCAGGCTGTGTGTGTACGAACAATGCTTGACTTGCTAGAAGAGAAAGACAATGTAAATGACAGCGCACTAGGTTGGTATAGTGAGGAACCGGTACTCTTTCGGATGGTATGCCCCAACTTTACAACACTACGCCAACATGGCGGTCAGTACTAGGTAACCTTTTTCACTAAAATACTCCACCTACAAAACCTTTAACGTTGCTAATTTAAAATATAAAACACTTCCAAAGGAAAAGTACTTTCGTTTGAAATAGCGACGAAGGTTTTATTGTTTTTTAATGGAAAAAAGTTGGGGCATACCATCCGAAAGAGTACCGAGGAAACCATGGGTAGGCCTAGGCGAGTAGACGTAGGCCCCACTTAAAGACAGACTAGCTCAGCATTTGATTTTTTGCTCAAGGCAAATTCTGACATTGTAAAAAATTTATTGCGTGCCTTTTACAAGTTGTAAAATTGTGAAATAGGTACCTGTAGGCCCTAGCCCCTACTAACATAGGCCTACTGGTAGGACTTTGGCCCGTACCCAGACCCTCATACAAATTAGTAGGGTAGGGTAGGATTGGTAGGCCTCCCCAATCTGGTATGATGGAGTAAACTGTAGGCCTCCGCCTACCCAATATGCGATAGGCCAAAACGTGAAAAAGATTCAATACGTACCTAAATAAATTTGTAGGCCTACTATAGAGTCTTCCCACTCAGTAGGCCTAATACAACTGATTTTCAGTGGGGGACAGTAAACCAAAGCAACCAAGCCAACCCAAGGCTCCGACACAATCATTGACGAGTGAGCGAGAACCAACCAAACCAAATAATATTTCTAATAGGAAATATAGCGCCGGCCGGCTAGGTCTAGCAATCAGTGGTATGGACAGTGCGAACACCCGCGGATCAATGCCAGAATCAACAACTGCACATTCAGAACAACGTTAAATTTATTATGTGCCTCATTGCTAGGACGGCTCCAAAGTCACCGTTTACAAATTCCAAAGACAAGAACTGATGGGCTTAGTCCATCAGAAGTTAAAAACTTCTGACTTTAGGCCTCGCTTTAGGCTTAGCGGAAATCGAACCAATAATATTACTAGGAAGCTTCGCAAACGCTTTTTTTAGTCGCGTTGATGGATGAGCTTTTTAGTAAGTTTTTAGTTTGAGTAGGATCTCTTTACTTAGGCCTATCAAGTGCTTTTTGAATGCATTGTAGGTGATTGTTGTCAAGTTTCTAGTGTTACCGGTACTTCTTAATTGTTATTAAATACCTCAAAAAACTTAATTTAAAACCTTTATTTATATGGTTTCTGGATATATTTTTCAACTTTTTCTTTCGAAAAGCAATACATCACCATTAGGTACCTTAATGTCCATGTGAAATATGAACGTTGTAGCCCCACCCGTTTGGTCAGAATCGGCCCAAATGTCACGAAAATATCGCACTAAAAATCGAAAAAAAAAATCGTAAAAGTACGATATTCATGAGAAATATTTCTTCGATTGTACCTAAAAACGTGGCAAGTCTAAGTTCAGAGAAAACGAAGGTCCCCTCCAATTTTCATCAAGATCGCATATGCCGTCTGCCCGGTAGCGTGCGAACCAACAGACAGAAAAACTAACAAAAAAACAAAACACCCGAGCTATTTTTCTTGGGGTAACGTAAGTGAAAAAAAAAAAAAAAAAAAAACAGAAAGTCAAATTGAAGTCTTCGCTTCGCTCATCCAATAATGAATAATTTTATCGTTCAAAGTTAAGGCTATTCGACCGCGTTTTTCCATTTTATCAAATACTACCAAGTCAAAAATAAAATAGAGTGAATGGCTTTGAAACCTGGCTCTAGGCTATTAGAAAATCAAAACAATTTTTTTCTCAATTTTTTGATCGGGCACACGGCAAATATGGCCTCTTCAAAATAATTTCAAACTTCAATTCGCTCAAACACACCATTCAACGTAGGTAGCCCTAGTTGTGTTTTTGTGACATTAATTTAATTTTCAACTGGTTTTCTAGAGGCTGACTTTAGAGAAAAAAGATTTTATTTAACAATTATTGTTTTTCCTGTAATTTTTGTTTTGTTTTGTGGTAGGCTACGGTAGCCTACAATACCGCCAAATGAAAATATTCACCGGAAAGACAATTGTTTTTAAAAAGAAAATCTTCTCTCAGCCTCTAGAAAACCGTTAAAAGTTTCTGTCAAAAAAACACAGCTAGGCCTACCTAGGTAGCCTACGTTAGGGCTAAATGGTGTGCTTTAGGGAATTGAAATTTGAAATTATTTTGAAGAGGCGATATTGCAGTGTGCCCGATCAGAAAAATTTGAAAAAATAGTTTTGATTTTCGAATAGAGACAGGTTTCAAAGCCATTCACTATCTTTTGACTTGGTAGCATTAGGTAGAAAGCTACTAAACAAAACCATGAGCAAATCATTAGGCCCTAACATTAAGTAGGCCTATATTTTCATTATTTGCACACTACGATGTTTAAATTAACTTACACACTGTTTTAGGCAATGCAATCGGTACCGGTAGACTTGGTCTACGTAAAGCTGTAGCCTAAGCACAACTTACGACGTATGCTCATTTGAAAACTGAATTCGTGTGATGACTGATGGGTTAGTTTTGGAGCGAAACTCTCGCTACGGTACCTGCTAATAAATTATATTCTCATTAAACCATCGCTGGGGGTTTGCATAGAAAGCCTGTGGGAATTGGTCGCTTTAGGCTATTTAAAAATTATGATGCATTTTGGTTGTTTCCGCAGTGTCGAGTTCCGCATTCGAAGATTATTTTAGACCAGATTGTTAGATGAGCGTAGCGAGCGTAGCGAGCGGAAGCGAAGACTTCAATTTCACTGACCCCCAAAAATTTAGCTCGGTGTTTTTTTTTTTTTTTTTTTTTTTTTTGTTTTTTTTTTGTTTTTTTTCCGTCTGTTTGTTCGCTCGATTCCGGGCAAACGGCATATGCGATCTTGATGAAAATTTGACCGGACCTTCGTTTTCTCTGAACTTAGAGGTGTATTGTTTTTGGGTACAATCGAGAAATATTTCTCATGAATATCGTACTTTTAACGATTTTTTTCGATTTTTAGTGCGATATTTTCGTGACATTTGGGCCGATTCTGACCAAACGGTGGGGCTAGAACGTTCATATTTCACATGGACATTAGGATTATGGTGATGTAGTACTTTTGAAAGAAAAAGTTGAAAAAGTTAGCTAGAATCCATAGAAATAAAGGTTTAATATTAGTTTTTCAATTTTTAGTGCGATTTTTTCGTCATATTTGGGCCGATTCTGACCAAACGGATAGGGCTACAACGTTCAGATTTCACATGGACATTAAGGTTATGGTGATGTAGTACCTTTTGAAGAAAAAGTTGAAAAAATTAGTCAGAATCTACAGAAATAAAGGTTTTAATATGAGTTTTTTTAAGTTTATAACACCAATTAACAAATAACAATAGAAACTTGACAACAATCACCTCCACAATGCATTCAAAAAGCACTTGCAAAGGAAAAGTGCAAACAAACGCACAAAACGCAAAAAAAAACTTACAAAAAGTCTAAAACTATCCATAAGCGGCGGGACTTTAGCGTTTTCCTAGTTAGAAAAAGTCTGAAAAACTGGAATAGTCGGGGAAATAAAATAATCTGAAAAAGTAGACCGCGGGGCTGGAATGTCTTTAAAGTAGATAGGCCTATTTCCCTTTCAAAAATCTCTAAAAGTGACCAAATCGTATTTATTAAATCAAAAATTTCCGGGGGCTAGGCCCCCAATTAGAATGTGCTGTCAGTGCCACTGCCACTAATAAAGTTGAGGGGCTAAATTATTTCTCTTATTTTCCCAGTCAGACATAGCCTACTTTCAGCCTGGAAAAATATGGTTTTCAATCTGGAAAAGTCTGGGAATTTGGTACTGGTAACCTAAAATACTTGTAGCTAGGCCTACTGAGATTGAGACCAGTTGGCAAATGCCTAAAAGACACTGAGAACTCAGTCTCCCAAGCAGCAACTTGGATCCCGTGTTGTTGTTGTATGTCAAGTGTTTATCTCTCTTGAGCCAAGGCTGACACAAAAAACCTTTGTTTTAATTCGAGACATCCTTTCAGTTGAAAGTGAGCATTATAATGACAACATGTCGTTGTTCCATTTATCTCTGGTTATATCACTAGTGTGGCAACTCAGGCTACGTGGCTCTGTCGCATCGGATGCAGGCTCAAGAGCGCATCGATTAGCTTCCACGAGAGCCATCAACAGTGGGTCATGATCGGCGTGACCTTGGCGAGTGCTCTGTGTGTAGGACAGCTGTTGATAACGCGGAGCCAGTCACGTGACCGCGTGTGCAGTGGACGGGTGCAGACCTCGTTGCCGCTTGGGTTCGATCCCCGTCACAGACCTCCTTGCCGACTTGGGTTCGATCCCCGTCGGACACTCCAGACTGCGAGGGGGAGGAGAATTCGTTCACACTTTGAAGCTATGTGCACGAATATGTTCTTTCTGAACTTTTAAAAATCCATACTACAACTACAATTATTACCTGTATTGTTTACGATTTACCACTGTCCCTTTGGACCTGGTTTTCATTACGAGCATTTCACTCGGGTTGGTCGAAAACGCGGGTAATTGTTGTGATTTAAAGGCACTGAGTTGCAATTGCAACGCTAGTTGGAATATGAACTCGCGCAATTTACTCGAGTAACGTTGATAGGCTCGTTCATGTAAACAACAAGACGTCATGTCCGCGCGCCTCTTAGATAAAAACCAGGTCTTGGTCGTCTCGTGTCTACGTTTACCATCTACCTAGCTCAGAACTAGAAGTAGCCGATAGATCAAAGACGCTTTTATTATTATTATTATTATTATTATTATTATTATTATTATTATTATTATTATTATTATTATTATTTTATTTCGAAATTGTACAAATAATCGTAAATTAAGCTGTAGGCCTACAACTCCATAGAAAGTTAGAAAAGGGCCATAAGGCCCCAGTCACAAAGTGTCTAATTTACTATGCCTAAGTAATACCACTTAAAACCAATTTTTTTTAATACAATAAAATAAAGAAGATAGTAAAGGGTGAAGTATAGAATATAGATTGTAAATGGTGAACAAATGATGACAGCTAATTATGATTCTGTCCAATAATTGTTTGGCATAATTTTAGACATTGGCGTTTATAGAAGAAAAACATATTTATCTCTGGGCATTTCTTGTTATTCAGCGTTGTTCTGTTCCGTGTCAAGTGTCGCGTACGGCGTACTACATGTAACTCACGCATACTCGAGGGGGTGTGCCTACTTGAGACGGGTGCTGTCTAGATTCAAATCTCCCGCGCTCGCCGGGCAACGTGACGTCACGCAATGCTCGTATGTAGGTCACTCGTGTCGTGTTTCAACAACAAAGTGCACCAGACAAAGGAACCGTGTGTTCGCTGGTCGTGTGCCCTGTGGGAGCAAGCCTGGTGTACACTGGTGCAGTAACACTGGGTCTGCTCGTGTCAAGCCAAGTTGTTGACATGAGAGGGTTGACCTCTCCAGACTCACATAGGCCTAGTAACATGAACATGTTTTCTCGCGTTCTCAACTTTCTATCCAAGCTAGATTCTACGGTTTTACTCTGCGCCGAAAAGTGAATTGGGGAGGGTTTCTCGGCTGTAGCCCAGGCCTGAATAAAAAATAAAATAACATAATCCTCTTGACTGAAGAGGAGCGGGAGCCCATTGACTTGTCAAATACTTTCAATAAAAAAGTAGGCCTAATAAGTTTGTCTTGTGTAAATAATTCTGTTGATTATTAGTAGGTCATTGTAGATAGGCTACATCCAAGGTCACCTAGGTCATTGGCACTTGGCAGCCTTACACTTTCGTTGTTTACATTTGACCAGTCAGATTTTTGAGCTCGTTTCCTTGTTAGTTACTTCACTACTGAAAACAATCGAACAGATCGAACCAAGCCATTGTCCATTGACCACTATGCTATTTCTGGGTAATAAATTTACTAAGAGAGTATAGGACATGCGTTTTAGGCAAGTTGCTGTTCGCTCGGCCGACTGACACCATAGGTGTTTGAAATTATGAACATATGTCACGAATGTGGTGTGTGTTTTGTTTTAAAATAATGTATAAAAAATAATTTAGTTTCACGAATTTTGATTTTGCTAAAAACTCCTAAATTGATTATATTCGTGATTTTTTTCAGGCAGATTAAGACAAAATTTTGAATACCCATGACCGCAGGGCTGTCCGTGTGCTTTATTGACAAGTTTGCAAAGTTACTTTCATGTACGTCGGATACATCTTGGTCGAGCGACTAGCTATTAGCTAACTGCCGATGTGTTCTATTCCCTTTATTCCTCACGAATCTATGTGAGTGAAGTTCCATCCGTGCTGGCTTCTCCTCTTGGGATTGTAAACAAGCTATTAACCTAATGGGTGATTGTGTCGACTCGTGTCCAGGTCGAGCGCAGGGTCACTGTCGGTCAGCTCTAGGGTCGTGCGCCTAGTGTAAACAAGCAGACGATGACACAGAAGCACGTTGTGCATTGTTTCACGCACACCTACGTGACTTGCTCACTGATACAGACAGGGCGAACAACCGTGCGGGGTTCGAACCCGCACCACTATAGGGTTCTAGAGGGGGGCGTGCAGGGTAGGGCCCCGGGTGGCTGAGGGGCCCGCGAATTCTGCCATTAGAAATCCTTATTTTAAACTTTCAGTTAAAAAAAAAAAAAAAAAAAAAACACCTTTCCTTTATACAGTTAGAAATCATCAGTTTGCCTCTGAAATGTGTCTGCTATATTATACTAAATGTAGGTCTAACCATGTAGGCCTATGCTGTGAATTGTAAGCTCGAGATGACGACAAATCAAATTGACGCACACAAACTACATTGTTTCGGTATTGCATTCAGCCCACCACTTTTTTCTAAAACGCACCAAATGCACTCTAAAAACCTGATGTTCAACAATTTAGATGTCTCCGCCCCTATAGCTGGTCCACCAGTGCATAGCGCCCCAAAACAGGCCGCGCGCAGGGCTCCAATAAGTGTAAATCCGCCTCTGAGGGCGGGGCAATCATGTCTGCATCTCAAACTATGTTACCTTGCTGCCCTAGATCGACTCGATTAGGCAGTTGCATAATATAGTATTGTTAATATATACGTAACGAGATGATTTATTTAGCCGGCCAAGTTAGATGGACCTACCTACCCACGACTGGGATACATAGGCCTACAGTGGCGTGGGAACCGGGAGGGGGGGGGGGGCATAACTAACATGAGTTAAATATTAATTCCAGAATTTCCGTAGAGTAAATAAGCACATACAATTCGACAGTCACCTTGGTAAAACGAATATGTTTGCCTAAGCTTCGTCATTTCATCAAAAGTTAGGTTGAAATTGATTAAAATGGGCCACTTCACGTTCATTTTTCGAGTTTTCGACAATGTCATGTTATGAGTTACCTGTGCGTTATGGCTAAGTGATACTCCTGCCTGGGTGACTGCAACTAGGGACGTAGCTTCACACCCTTCAGGACCTTAACACCCTTCAGGACCTGGGCTCATAGAATCGACCGAGACCTTGCATGGGTTGATAAGGATTCAGGAGGTTTGCAGGGTAAAGAACAGTACATAACTACAGCTTTCAGTTCAAAGAAGGGCCACTGTATTGGCTGGGGCTTCGCCCCAGACCCCAGTTTCCGCACACAAAATCTGCTAATGGATTTGCGCCTCCCCCAACTTTCAAAACGTTCCTACCAACGACTGGGAATGGGATACATACAGCAAGTGACAAGAGAGCAATGTAGTTCCTTCGTGTTGCATGCACCCTTTTGGCCTCCTGGACCTGGACGACGGACTAAGAATCAGTATTTGTCATTTTTAAACCGTTCCAAAGGCCTCTTACTGCAACTCTTCTAATAGTGAGCTGGAGCGTGAGCATCGTCGTCAAGTAAGCCTGTGCTGGGCCTGGCTTTCTCCAAGCAGCCGGCGAGACGGCCAGTGACAGTGACAGACGTGCATGTCTCTGTCGTGACTGACTGACGTTTCCTCGGTGCAGGCGTACCAACCAAACGTCGACGAGGAAATTACCAACATTGCCAATTGAGAATAATTCGCAAATTAGACTGTGTTGTAACATTCATTCCCTGCGCGATAATCATTTCCTTGTTCGCTGGGTAGGACTATTATAACATCGGCTACGTAAGCTCTCGCAGATGTATAACTATTCTCGGTGCTGCGTATTGTTGAATACGAACACGAAATTAATAAGTAATTAGGAGTATTAGTAGTTTTTTAACAGCTAAGATTATTCGCGCCTCCAAGATAAAACAATTTCTATAAGTGTGAGTTACCACCATGTATACTTCTTTCCAAGGGGAGGAACGTAAGGGGAGACGCGGGGTGGACAGGCCTGTGCTGGTCAGAACCAGCCACAAGCATATGGGGAGGGCAGGGGTTCCCCCACGTCGTGGTCGTCTCCGTCTGTGTCATCATCCGTCCGTGTTGTCATTGTCGTCGCCGTTGGGGAGTTAGTCAAAGGGAAGGGGAAAGTTCCCCGACGACGACCCAGAGCTCGCCATTAGTTTCAGGGAGTGATACTCTCCTATTCACGGGCCAAACCACGAGAAGGTTGCGAGTTGGACTTTGATGGTCCAATAAGTAATTAGAGAGAAATGCGCAAGTGTACAAAGTAATCTGATAAAAGAATGTCCGGTGTGGCTTAAATTAGCACGGCGCGCACTAGAACTACTCGGCTCGGTTTCGTCGACAGAGTGATGTGAGTAATCGCTTCGGTATCGTCCAAAGTGCCGCGGACCATACGCTCGGCTCGGGACCGCGCGACCAGGTGCTACACTCGGTTCTACCAGTTCCATTATGTTTCTCGACCTCATAGTAGGACAATTCTTATAAGCGGTGCTCTCTTTAATTGGAACTGTCTTCTACCCCGTCCGGCTGTTCGGCCAAGTTGCTGCTCGAGCAATCGAGGATGAACGAAACCGAGCGAAAGAGGGGAAAATACACATGTACCGGCCGGAGCCGATCAAGTGCGCGGTGTCTCATATGATTTAGTGCATTTCAATTCGACGCAGAATGCCGTTCTGGCAGGAGCCGAGCCGAGTCGTTCTGGTGCGCGCCGTGCTTTATACGACCGAGACGAAGGTCCGAAGCGTATGACACCATAGTTAGGAGGGCGCGGGTTCGAATCCCGCATAAGGTATATAGGGTATTTCTTCCTCTTCTATCACCACTCATTTTCTCGAATTGCTCAAATACACAAATACAGTCTTCGTGGCAGCCGAACCAGTGGGGCGTAGGAACCGGGCGGGGTGGGGGGGGGGGGGGGGGCAGGGGGGGGCCGAAGTAAATATGCCCATACACTTCACCTTGGTAAAACGAATATGTTCGCATGTGTTGATAGACCTGTATGCTTCGTCGTTACCGGTACATAAAGAATTAGGTTGAAATTGACTAAAATGGGCCACTTCACGTTCATGTTTTTAGTTTTTAGATCGCAGATAGTTGCTGTCAAACATCGTCTAGGCCTACAGAGTCTGAGTGAAGTTAAAACATGACGAAATAAGTGTATGGTGATTTTTTTTTGGCCTTCGGCGAAAAGGTCTTCGGCAGCTGGGGCCTTCGCCCCAGACCCCAGCTGACGCCCACATAATCACCTAATGATTCCCCCACAACTTTCAAAACGTTCCTAGCTATAGGCGCATGGTACAATGATATCTCTGTGTGGCTATCATTGGATCATGTCCTAGGCGCCTATAAGCCGGACGGTCTTGTAAACTGCAGTTCCAACTTCGAATGTCGTCGTTGTAGCCGTACACTCCTTGTGCGGGTTATTATATACGCAGACGATCCCTTGTCTGTTACCATACGCTAACCCCGTCCTCGCCCCATGTCCCACAGCAGACAGGCAGCCTAAGTAGGTCAGTGGTTCGTCTCCCATCAGCGTCGACCTTGCGTCTCCCTGTTCTGTACTTCCGCCTCGTGTGGGTGGCTGGGTGGGCGTGGTGAGCACCCAACACAGGAGGAGCTGCGTCCAGGTCTACACGCTCTATACTTTCTAGTTGCTACCATCAACATACACCCGACAACTGATTGATAGATTTATTTGCGCAATGCTAGACTATTTCCATGTATGTTCGCCATGTTCAGTGTGTATTACATATTTGATATCCTCTAAGTAGATCTAGATGTCATGCGCATGTCATAATGTCAATAATTTTTATTTTTAATACCCTCTGTATAAAGCGACCATGCACCCTGCCCGTACGTTGTGCCTACATCGTATAGATCATTGAGGAGGGTGATGTTTTCAACGCAACTAAAATAATCTGTGTCATTTAGCCCAGGTGTTTCTTCATGTTCTGTAATGTAGACAGTACGTCTCTATATGGACAGGACTAGTAACGCACACCTTGCACTTTCAAGTCCAACTCAACCCTACCATGATCGTATTAGAAGGCTTCAATTTCACTTACCCGAGAATTCTGTCTGTTCGCTCTCTACCGGGCAAACGGCACATGAAACTTTATGGGAACGTTCAATCAAAATCAATTCTCATGACAATTTTACTTTTAGGGCAACGTTTATCAACCATAAAAGTTCATCCATCAACGCGACTCCCATGTCTTCTTGTACATGGGATTTCCTAAACCCGCATAGTCCAGTAGATAAAAAAATGTAAATATTAGATTTCCTGTAATGCGTGTTTTTCCCGTCAAGTAGGCCTATCTAAATCTCTCGACAACTTTTGTATGAATTATTATTTACTACACGCTAAATTATTTGAGTGGTTTGTTTCACTCAATACGCCGAGCGGATGGTCACTTCACTCGTTTTGAGTGTTAGTCACTCATTTTAAATGGAATTGTCACTCGATGTATTGGGTGATCATTATTTAGCTCAAATGTGCTGAGTGACCGTGTGACACCGCTCTTTAGTTAGCGATGTTTAGTCAATAGTGAGCGATGCATAAAGCTTGTTCAAGGGATTAGTGTTGAGATTTATCTAAGGGATGAATGGGGCTTCTTCTTATTGTATGTCTACTGTATTGTCCTGATCGGTGCCAAGTCTAGGAGATGAATAGCAGAGATTTTACCGGCGACGTTTCAAACATGTCACTGGTGATTGCTTTTCATATACTCATGGCAAAGAACGAGGTAGGGCATTCCAATATATATCAACGGTCCTCTGACCACGCCCGGCATCGTCGAAACCAACTCGTCAGTGTGTGTTAATTCGTGACCGTGTGCGCATTGCCAGTGTAAGTCTTCTAGCAAAAATGGTTGTGACTGGTGTAGTGATGAAGTGTTCAACGTTCTAATAGAAAGGGCATTTTCTGCAGAAAACGCCGAAAAGCAAAAGGTAAATGTCGACATCTGTTGTACTTCTATATGCACGAATAGTTAATTGTGTTTTCATTGTTTTAGTTGAAAACAACATAATATTTCATGTGTAGGCCTATATCATGTGCTGTAGGCCTAGATAATAATGCATATTATTATATGCATGCCTTTTCATGGGCGTCCACAGTGAGGAGAGAGAACGCAGTCGTCCATCTACATATTATTACCGTGATGTTTGCATACAGCTGCTTTAGTTAAGTTAGTTTGTCTAAATTTTGAGTGATTTTAGCTTCTGTTTGAGTTATTAATAGCCTGAGTAGAGAGTATCTTTAAAGCCAAAATATCGCTATTATTTGAGTGAATTTCGATCTTTTATTAGCGATTATCACCCTTATTTCAGAGTGAAAATTTCGCTCTATAATTGAGTGGAATTATTTCACTCAATTCTAGGAGTGGTGGTCACTCAGAAAGAGTGGTGCAAATACAAGCTAAAAAAGGAGCGAAATTTCACTCGATTTGAGTGTTTTTCCGCTCTTTTAATTTAGAGTGTACATTTCAGAAATTAAAAAAGTCCCATGAATGTCCCACACTCTCCGACATCTTGTTGGTACAGACAGCTCTAGTTAACTTGACTATCGGGGTGTACGCTCATGCTACCAGGATTGGCGCAGAGCCGTGTACCATAACGTTTATTACACGTCAGCCAACGATTAACCTTCCCACGACCCACAGATTCTCTCATAGCTGACGTAAATCTTTGTACTTGTCGACATTTTTAGACCGGCTTTGGCGACAGATCGGATATGACGAACACTAAACACTCTACTGTTCTAATACCCGTATTGACGTACACGGTACAAACATATGATGTTTCCACTCAATAAAATGATTATTGTAAGATAAATCAGTGGCGTAACTAGCCCTTGTTTTTCGGGAAGAATTTTTGCAACCTCCAAAGGTCAATTGGTCAGCACAAATAGTGAAAGGGGTAATGTGGGTACAGTCAGTGGTGTCATCCAAAAATAATTTATACATATCTAGGCTCTTTTCCTGGGTAAAGTACACGATTATTGGGAATAATGGTTGGGGGGGGGGGGGCTGGAATGGACAGTCAATGCGGGTCCGGGGCGCACAGCCCTGTTAAAATTTTCGATTCTATGAATGTGATTGGAGATTGAGAGTATTTTGACAAAAACCAAAGCAAAATAAGAAATATATCAATATTCATATACTACCTAGGTATATTATATACCTCATGTAAAATAGAAATTGTTCCTCCCTCCCCCCCCGTAGTTACGCTACTGAGTTAAATGACCACACCACACGTATGTAGGTTAAAACGTATATTTATTTTAAAGGCACAAGCAAACAGCGAAAGAAACACGAATCATGGGTAGGTGAAGATAGATTTTAACTTTTACCGAAGGAATAAAACCTGTTTAGGGTTCAATATAATATGTATGTCCCTCTTCAGGAGAACTGGGTATGTTGCGAATAGTCAATCGTGAAGGGATGTCCGAGGACTGTTTTAAGGGGAGGACGTCCCTTGCAGGAAACCCCCGGGATAAAACTTGTCAGGATTTAAGGTCACGACAGGATTCGAACCCGGGACCTCTTGAATCAAGAGTCTAGCGCTTAGCGCTCGAGCCAACACGGTCGGTAGAAGATAGGACGTCCGGCTCTCCCCACCCCTCACTTCCATACTGTATTGGCGAAGGTTTACAGGAGTTGTGCACAATGTCGTTTTATTTACCGCTTCTTACAGTGTTATTATTCCTCTTGGACATTTATTGTTTTAACGCATGGGCATGGCTCCATTCACATTTAGTGACTAGCTCGAGCAACTTCTAAACATTACATTACATTACAATTAAATTAATAAAAATATAGGCCTTCATTTACACGATAACAGAAAACAATAAGTGTGTATGCGTGTGTAGACGAGTGGAAAGTGGTGGTGATGAAATTATGACAAACATGAATGGTGCAGATTTGAAATGGGTTTGAGTTAGTTCTAGCAGCTAGCTGTAGTGGAGTCTCCTAGCCTCCCACCAGCTGAGTTCTAGCAGCTAGCTGTAGTGGAGTCTCCTAGCCTCCCACCAGCTGAGTTCTAGCAGCTAGCTGTAGTGGAGTCTCCTAGCCTCCCACCAGCTGAGTTCTAGCAGCTAGCTGTAGTGGAGTCTCCTAGCCTCCCACCAGCTGAGTTCTAGCAGCTAGCTGTAGTGGAGTCTCCTAGCCTCCCACCAGCTGAGTTCTAGCAGCTAGCTGTAGTGGAGTCTCCTAGCCTCCCACCAGCTGAGTTCTAGCAGCTAGCTGTAGTGGAGTCTCCTAGCCTCCCACCAGCTGAGTTCTAGCAGCTAGCTGTAGTGGAGACTCCTAGCCTCCCACCAGCTGAGTTCTAGCAGCTAGCTGTAGTGGAGTCTCCTGGCCTCCCACCAGCTGAGTTCTAGCAGCTAGCTGTAGTGGAGTCTCCTAGCCTCCCACCAGCTGAGTTCTAGCAGCTAGCTGTAGTGGAGTCTCCTAGCCTCCCACCAGCTGAGTTCTAGCAGCTAGCTGTAGTGGAGTCTCCTGGCCTCCCACCAGCTGAGTTCTAGCAGCTAGCTGTAGTGGAGTCTCCTAGCCTCCCACCAGCTGAGTTCTAGCAGCTAGCTGTAGTGGAGTCTCCTGGCCTCCCACCAGCTGAGTTCTAGCAGCTAGCTGTAGTGGAGTCTCCTGGGCCTCCCACCAGCTGAGTTCTAGCAGCTAGCTGTAGTGGAGTCTCCTAGCCTCCCACCAGCTGAGTTCTAGCAGCTAGCTGTAGTGGAGTCTCCTAGCCTCCCACCAGCTGAGTTCTAGCAGCTAGCTGTAGTGGAGTCTCCTAGCCTCCCACCAGCTGAGTTCTAGCAGCTAGCTGTAGTGGAGTCTCCTGGCCTCCCACCAGCTGAGTTCTAGCAGCTAGCTGTAGTGGAGTCTCCTAGCCTCCCACCAGCTGAGTTCTAGCAGCTAGCTGTAGTGGAGTCTCCTAGCCTCCCACCAGCTGAGTTCTAGCAGCTAGCTGTAGTGGAGTCTCCTAGCCTCCCACCAGCTGAGTTCTAGCAGCTAGCTGTAGTGGAGTCTCCTAGCCTCCCACCAGCTGTCTATCACGGACTCGCAGTATATACTAGTAATAATATGCACCCACGGTTCGTGATAATCTTCTATTCTATTCTTTTATTCAAGACAAACTAATAACTCATTCTCTTCTACCGACTTCAAAACACAACTCCAACTCTTAAAAACATCAACTAACTCAACAATACTATTTTCTAAACAAGGTACTTTGTTGGCCAGAATGTATCCAACATTGTACAGGCGGTGTCATTCCCCCCCTACAAACTTAAGTTCTTGGTGATCTAAGAGATTACTGATAACTTGAAAACAAACTAATTATTCCTATGTAGTCCTCTCGTCTCTGTCGGTCTGCTGCTCCTTGTTTGGCGGTGGATCGACGATTGTGTCTTCGTCCATAGCTGACGTCACACATCCTGCTCCGGCCCTTCCTGGATCTGCATTTCTAGCGCGCGGAATTTCTTCCTCGTTCACACGAGACGCGTCGTCAGCAGTAATGAATCGAGCTAGGATCACGCTGGTGTATCTTCTGTATCTGGGTGCGGTGATACTTCGTGTAACCCCCTCTTGGAACATTGCGATCAATTTGTGTCCATACCATTGCCGATTTTGTCCATGATGTGAGATGGTCCAATCCATTTAGGTTCAAAACCTGCATGTATTCCTTCTTCTGCATTTGGTTATAATCGTCTGCTAATACTTCACTTAACAAATCTGTATCTCTACTTAAACACGTTGAAATTACTTCATCTCTTTTGAAAACACCATCCTCATCAGATCGTTCACAATCATCTCCACCTGATAAGTCTGTATCTCTACTAATCACAGCTGATACTGCTTCATCTGTTGAAATAACATCTTCTTCAACAGATAATTCACAATCATATTCACCTGTCAAGTCTGTATCTCTTCTAATCTCTGTTTCTTCTGCATCCATTGACAGCCGTGAGTTGTCAGCAAAGTCAGCGTCCACACGGTTCAAAAGTTCCTTCTCTTCTGCAGGAAGTGTATCCAACTCGATTCTCTGCTGGTTTTCTTTCTCTTCTCGGTTTCTCTTCTCTTCATGGCGAGCATTGAGCAAGATCATTGTATCTAGGCCTGCTTTTCCCCTATTTTCCTCCGCAGTTTCGCTTCTTTCTTTTCTTAGTTCCTTGGGGTAAAGTTTTTTCTCTCTTTGCCATCCATCAATGGCAATCCTCTCATGACTGATTCTAGGTTCTAATCTGGTTGTCCGTGCCTCTTCTGTTAATTCACTATCTTTTTCGTAGTTTTTCTTTCTACATAACTCGGTTAATTTCTCCCGGTATAAACTATCCCAGTGTCCGATGTCACTTGTTTGTTTTAATCTACTCGTTGGGGAGGTGTCTACTAAGGGCCTCCCCCATTCCATTTCCCTGACGAGCAGCTCTTATTTCTTGAGTGCGGATGGTAGGAGGTTTATCGCAATCGGAGGAGTAGTGACCCAATCCTTGGCAATTGTAACATTCAACGTCTCTGTTGGATGTTGTTTCAGACTGTTGCATCGTTGTCTCCAGTGATGCTGTTGATCGTCGGCTCGCCGGTAGTACGTCCACTGCTTGAGGTGAATTTTGTGATGGCCTGTTTTCTCTGGGTACGGTGATCCTTCGGGGACTGTCCTCAGATTCGAGATCACGCTCTATTTGAATAGCTCGAGTCGTGAGCTCTTCGATTGATTGAGGAAGCGGTGCTCGTAGAAATGGGCGTATGCGATTATCAAGTAGCTCAATAGTTGTCCTTATTGAGGCAGAAGCCGGACGGTCCTTGTATAGGCGTTGATGCAGCAGTACCTTTTGTTGAATAAACGTTTCTATGTGTATTCCTTTCTTCTGTTTCTCTCCATGTAAAGTTGCGTACAGGGATTCCATAAGCGAAGGGTCGTTGAAACGTATATTCATGCTGGATCTGAATATTTCCCATGTCGGCCTAGAATATTGGCGGCCTTGCCACCAACGTTGTGCATCTCCTCGGAGATGGCCAGTAGCGATAGCCACCCAGCACGTGTCCAAAATATCTGCATGTGAGAAAATGTCTTCACAAGTCCGCAGAAAATCCTCTGGATCCTCAAATCCCAGGCCACTAAATGTGGAATTGACCCTGCAAGAAGATCTCTGAGTGGAATGTCTCTGGGGACCTAGGGCTGCTGACGCTGGCAGATCTATTGGCTTGTAGGCCTACTGGTACTAGTTCTGGTGTGGTCTCTAAGTCTAATGGCGGCCCGAGCTTGCGAGTTGCGAGCCTACCCTCTAAATTTTCAATTTTCTCTTGCATTTTTAGCAAGACCTTAAGGATGATATCTTGCTGTCCATCAATTTGTGGGATGGATTGGGTTGCCAGCCCAAGCACATCTTTCTCCATTGCAACTTCTCACAATGATCTAGTCTGGTTCTATTCTTACCTCGTGGGCCGGGTTCGAGCTCGTCGCACGTGCAGTAGGCCTAGTCCAAAGGTATAATAGTAGGCCTATCTATGGCCTAGTCACTGCAGTGAACTGTTTCTTCACAAACTCGGATCTAGTCTAGGCTGAGGTCTAGCTGTCCTCCAGGGCTGGGTTCGTGCTTATCTTGTTGGGCGCCAGTTATCACGGACTCGTAGTATATACTATTAAGAATACACAACACGGTTCGTAATAATCATTCTATTCTATTCTTTTATTAAGCCAAAACTAATGACTCATTCTCTTCTACCGACTTCAAAACACAACTCCAACTCTTAAAAACATCAACTTACTCAACAATACTATTTTCTAAACAAGGTACTTTGTTGGCCAGAATGTATCCAACATTGTACAGGCGGTGTCATGTCTTACTCCGAGTGGCTGCCAGGCTGGCACTGGCAGAGCTGGCTAGCTAGCTGAGGCAGGTTCCTTCCAATTACCATTATCGACCTGTAATCACAGGCTTGCACACACCACATCACGCTATAGTGTGATTTCCGAATAACTAATCTCGGTTATTGTAATTGCATTGTTTTGTTAGTCGTACGAGTTGTCGCCTGGCCTTGACACTAGCTAGACAGTGTACCCAGCGCCATCTATAGTATCCTACCTGCAGTTACTTCGGTAGGGTGTAGGCTACGTGTCGGGTTGTACCCAGCGCCAACCTGCTTGTATAGGGTGTGGAATCGTCAGGAACGTCACTAGGGTTTGGACATTTGGGGGAGCGCAAATTCAACAGTTTAATTCCAAAAATTCGCAAGGGGAGAGAGGTTTACTGCCAGTGGCGTATCCATGAATTCATAAAAGGGGAGCAACAAATTAAGTCATGGATGTATGTACCTACTGGTGGTTGAAGTGGGGTGAAATTGGTTCTTTCAAGGTCATTTTGGTGAAATTATGTGCGTTTTAAAGCATCACAATGACAAACTTTTTATCTACGAAAATTATCTTTTTAAATTTTTTAAAAACATTTTTACCTTCGAGGTCATTTTGGTAAAATGTAAAACGGGAAAATTATTGGGGGATGCGGATTGCGATTGGGGGGCGGGGCGCCCCCCCCCCCTCCTCAAGCCGCGGGGACTGTGGGTGTGATTCACAGTACACTCCTTGTCAAGGATAGCGGCAGTCGGACAAGAGGTCTGTCCTGGGCTCGAACCCGCGACCGCTCGCACGTTTGTCTGAGAGTATTGAGTGCGCCTTGGTCTCACACTCTCAGCCCTCGTCTTGTTAGGGGTCGCCCACGTACGTCATTGAGACTAACTACTTACTAAGGCGTCAACAACAATGGAATACCTGTACTATGTAATGAAGGGGACACTCCTCATAGCTCGCGCTCTGAATCTAATCATAAGTCGCCGGAGAAATCAGTACACTTCAGCTCAACCTGCACTTGGTTGTATTTCAGCGTCCTGCTCGCAAGGAACGTGGTGTGTATATACAGACACTGAACCACAGCTCCTCTCATGTTGTAGGCCCACTCTGAGTGATAACCAAGTGACAGGAGCGGCCGGGCTCTTCCAGCTCTGCCTCGCTTCTTCACCACGGAGGAACTCCGAGACTCGGTTGGTCGTGGAAGTCTTGTCACAAGTCACAGCTCCTCATGCCCACAGTGTATAGTTGCCATTGCCAAGCAGAGCAAGGACACGCGCTGAAGAACACAACGATACAAATATTAATATTGTTCCGAATCACAAATCATTGTTTTGTTTGATTTCTTCGTGATTTCGGTAAAGATTTTCCCCAAAACAAGCAATGATTGCCTCCTCGACAGTCACCCACCCTCCACCAGTAGTAGCCCTACTATTACACAGTGCCCTGCCTTATTCTACCGTGTGAATTGAACATGTTACATGGTGCAATGTATGCCCGAACTAGGTGTGTCCGAGTCAGTCAAGATCGCCGGTCTCGACGGGACTCGAACCCGAGACCTCTCGAATCGTGGTCAAGCGCTTAGCGCTGTCTTGCTCGCCCATGCTGTTTCATCATTATTACGATTCGTAGAAGTAGTTTTAGGGCGCTGTAACAACTAAGATTATTCGCGCCTCCAAGATAAAACAATTTCTATAAGTAGGAGGGACGTAAGGGATGACGCGGGGGACAAGGGGTGGACAGGCCTGTGCTGGTCAGAACCAAGGAGGTTGTATAATACAACCTCCTTGGTCAAAAACCAGCCACAAGCGTATGGGGAGGGCAGGGGTTCCCCCAGTCGTGGTCGTCTCCGTCTGTCATCATCCGTCCGTGTTGTCATTGTCGTCGCCCCGTCGGGGAGGTAGTCAAAGGGAGGGAGAAAGTTCCCCGACGACGACCCAGAGCTCGCCATTAGTTTCAGGGAGAAAAAAAAAACTCCCCTCCTCACGGGCCAAACCACGAGAAGGTTGCGAGTTGGACTTTGATGGCCCCTGCTGTTTCAAGGAAGAGCTATGTAATATCGCTGGCTCCACGCATCACAACACGGAAGACGCAACACATCTGTGCTACACTGCGGTGTAATCTGTGGAATGCGTCTCGGTTTCCCCTGTTATTGCGTCACTCTCACATTCCAGGGCTGCTGTTGTGTTATGTTAGGTTGGCTGCACTGCTCTCAGATAACACACGCGTATCGTATCAGTATCAGTTACCGCGCGAGGTATCCGCGCACTCGGCGGTATAACTTGGCATTGTTTACTCGACTCCGACAGAGAAAGAGTCGATGATTGTCTTCTGATTGCTGAGGTTGAGGCTCAAATCTCGCTCATATAATGTTGCTGCTTCAGTAGCCTTTTCTTTCCAAGGACCCAATACACGAAATGACATGCAATCGCACATATATGATTGAAGCTATCAATTCAACAAGATGGCTTTTCTCAATTTCATTAATCGGGAAACACTCCCGTAGGTGTAATTGATTTTATGGAAATCAATCCAGAAATTACAAAAATTCCTATCTATTCAGATCTACAATACACCAACAATCCAGACGTCCCGGTAGCTTAGGGGTAAAGCACTCGACCGGCAATCGGGAGACCGAGGTTCGATACTCCGGCTGTGATGGATTTTGTAATTTCTGGAAGGGCCATCAAATTCCAACTCGCAACCTTCTCGTGGTTTGGCCCGTGATTAGGAGAGTTCTTCTCCCTGAAACTAATGGCGAGCTCTGGGTCGTCGTCGGGGAACCCCTTCCCTTTGACTACCTCCCCGACGGCGACGACAATGACAACACGGACGGATGATGACACAGACGGAGACGACCACGACGTGGGGGAACCCCTGCCCTCCCCATATGCTTGTGGCTGGTTCTGACCAGCACAGCCTGTCCACCCCTTGTCCCCCCGCGTCATCCCTTACGTCCCTCCCTTCGTCTCGATTAGCCAAGTTGCATAAATATGAGACGTTAAACAATATCCAATAATAATAATAATAATTTCTGGATTGATTTCTATAAGATCCTCCCTATAGTCCCAACCATGCGCGTCAGAAGTCTGTGTTTTCCATCATACGGGACCAGCGTTTTAGCCACATACCTGATCACTCGAGTGACTGAAACGGAAACCACATGTTTGGAATTTCGAACAGTTGTCACGAAAGTATAAATAAAGGTCTGCTCTACAGTAACACTTTTCATTAACTGGATTTAAAAAAAGTTAAAATTAAAAATTGACTCACGATTTTTGTATTTTCTTAAAAAGTACAAAAATTGATTATATTCGTGAATTTTTTGTGACTGATCGAGCCAAAATTTTGAAAATCTACGACTGTAGGGAGGTCCATGTATGCTTTAAAGACAACATTGCAAAGTTGCATACGTCGGATGCTTCTTGGCCGAGCGATAGCTGTTTGCCAACTGTCAAATGTGTCCTATTCCCTCTTAATTTGGTTCATTCATCATTTTATCTAGGCGGGAAACGAGAATCCCTCTCCCCCCCCAACAATGTGGTCTAATAGATTGGACTGTTGGTCATACATACAGCAGACTTGTTCTGATATGACATGACTATGAGGGTTATCAAGTGCGAATGATTGTGTTGTATTCTACAGTCTACACGTTGTAGGCCTATTGTTCAGAGGAAGCTACTGGTGTAGTGCCGTGTTCTGACACCACTGCTATCAGTGACAGCTGAGATGCCCTGTACAACGATATACGACCGTGCCAAGATGCTACTACGTGTTAGTAGACGGTGTTTACTTCCAGGTGTTCACTTACAACTTGGCTAGAGTTACTTGACGAATTATAATTATTGCAGTTGTCGCAACAACCTGTCGTATCGGGTGGGAGGGTATGAATCACGGATCAACACGCATGCTGTCCAGACCCAGCCGCAGGCGATACGTTATAAGTGAACTGTTGCTAACACCTTCCTTATGCACATTGAATAAATCGTTATTGTTTGGGTGAGCGAACCCTTAGGCTGTGTGCTTTGGTTTGGACAGTTTGAGTCAAGTTGTTTTGTTTGATGATGATGATTTGTTTTACATTCGAGACGATGAGTGGTGATAGATGACGATGAAGGACGATTACAAAACACCCATGTCTTATGCGGGACTCGAACCCACGTCCTCGTAGAGCCGTCAGCGCCCTAATCTTATGTGCCACCGTGGACGGTACTAATTGTTTGAATTGTTCAGTCTTTGTGTGTGGGGTGGGGTAGGCTCACTTAGAATCTAACCTTTGACACTCATGCATTGAAAAGAATGGGGTCTAATGAGCGATGCACCAGCTCAGAAGCGTCATCTGGGAGGATCAGCATCATCGGATGCATCATCAATCATATCAATCGGGGTCACATCTCGCGTCTTCCTCGCTCTGAGACGTTTGTTGTGTAGGGTGTGAGTTGGAGTGACGCGAGTACCCAGTGCAGGTTGCACTACATGTGTGTCTGTCTTGCACCTGGTTGAACAACTACAAGACACTCGTGACATGCAGGGTGGAAGAATTAGATGCAATGTCCCCCGTCACAAATTGGGGGGGGGGGGGGGGTTAAAACTTAGGTCTCGTCCGTCAGCCAGGATTTATTTTTTATGATTATGTTTAGTTACGACATGTGAATTGACCAGCATGGAATTCATTCTAATTTTATTCAAGTTATCATTGATCATGAAGCGTCATAGATGGGCCCCCATGCTGTGCACGCGTGGATTGTAGTGTACGCATTCTGTGCATGCTGATGCAGTCAAGTGCAGTTGTAATACACGGAAGTAGCTTGAGCTTCACATCACATGCGGCGAGGGGGTATCCTCTTTCTCTCTCGCTCCTCGCGCAGGAGGATCGCCCGGCACTCGAACCCAGGTCCTCTGGTTCCATACTGTCTCGTGTCCGCGTCTCCACCATACGACCATATAGTCCGCGAAGCATTGACATATCTGCTTTCCACCATGTGATTACAGTTACACGCGAGGCCGGCTCTAGGTCGGGAGGTCGTTGGTTCGATACCACCCACAGCTCTTGGCTTCTTATGGCTTAGTTGGACTTTCCCCCAACTGTCGATAACTTTGCCATGGTTCCCTTATCTCGTGGCATCTGTCGATCGGGTCGTGAGATTCCATGTGAGAAGAGGCGCGATGTCCAAGATAGAGAGAGATTGTCGTCTTTCTTGATGTTAGGCTTTCTCCTCCAACCAACAGTTTGGATCAATTGAATATACATAAAAATTACAAAACTGATGAAGTTATTATCTTATTATACTAATCACACAAGTGTGAGTAAAGTAGGCCTACTCTACTACACAAGTCCGTAGCGAACAATGACATTGGTGAGAAACAATCTGATGAGAGAGAGAGAGAGAGAGAGAACTTTCCCTGTTCTCGTCTTCTCCGAGCTTCATAATGTTCTAATATCTCGTTGTGATGGACGGAAATAGCCCGAGTGTGATGGAAATACCCTGGCCGGCTGACTTACTGCCAGGGTGGCGTCTGCTCTAGTTTCCTCCCGCCCGGTGACCTGGACCCATGGTACAATGATATCTCTGTGTATCATTGTATCATGACCTGGACCGTTACTTACGTAGGTACGAAGAACAAGACGGACTCGGGCGACGCGGTTGGGGAGGCACATCCGAGGCATACACGTACCTTGTTTAGGGGGAACCTTTTAGGAGTGCGAAAAACAAGAAAACAATTGATATTATTTTATTTGAATCATGTGAATTGCATGGATAGTTTGAATAATCAAAATAATAGGAATCAAAATACAGAAGGGCGGGAAAGAACATCAAGACAGAGAAATTAAAAAAATATCCAGTTTAAAAAAAAAGTCAATTTTGAAACAACAAAAATGTAATACGGTATGTCTACAACGGAAAAATCCTCTTTTCATTCAATCATGGAGTCAGTGGGGACGCGTGCTATTGTGCGCTGGTGCTGTAGCACCACCACCATAATTTCATCCATCTCCCTTAACTGAGTTTTTGACAAGTTCAATGTGTATGTATTGTAAAATTAAGTATTCAAAAAGTATCCGCGGCCGTGCTGGAGAGAGGGCGCTGATGGTCAACTTTTTCATACCGCGTATTACATGGTGGTGATGGTTTTGAACCAAGCATATGGCGATGTGCTCACGCACCGAATTCGACGACTGTTTAAGCCCTTTTAGCACGCAACAGACAGGGAACAACACGGGTAAAAAGAAACGCAAACCGGTCTTCTGGTGCTGTCGGGACTCGCGCACTCGGGCTCTGTATAGGTTCGCCCACTAGCCGCCCACCCTTGCAATCACTTCCCTTGTCAGTCTTCAACCAACTGTGGTCTACAGCAGTCGCTGTAGGTAATTGTTTTTTAAATGTTTAATTTAAATTGATTGTAGTTACATTGTTATTCAATTATTTTTATTTGTGTGGAGGAGGTGGGTATTGTGACAACTCACAACCCCTCCTTCCCTGTCACACATAACCTATATGCAATGATTTACGTTTGCTGTGTATTAGCACCACCTGTTTATAATGTCCACGAGCCGCCACTGCATGGAGTACTATTTAAACTCCATGAATCATTGAAAACAAAAAGCTGTATTTAAAATTAAAGCGTATTGTCACTGTCAAACAAAACTTGCAATTAATTTGTTGCTACAAAATGGTAAATACAGTGGATTTATACTTCGCATCTCTTCCTTGTTTGAATCCCCTGAAGCCCGAGTACAATACCATAACTACTACGTGTATGAGACTCTGATAAGATATCTTGAGAGGGGTGGGGGGAGGGGGGTCTCCCCCTCCCTCCTTGCTGGAGGCGGGGAATATTGCGAAGCCAGGTCGTTATTCTATTCTCGCTGTAAACGTAAATAATGCACATAAGACGCGGATTTTAAAACAGATGTTGGTTATTGCAAGGATTGAAGCAATTATAGGAACCATGTGCTCTGCTCCGTTAGAAATATACCAGCCAGACAACCATCTTCTCTTCTTTCCTCCCTGTATAACCAACTATAATAGTCGTCCTGAGTGGCTTGTAGTGTGAGGAATTGTCACCAGGGTACACAAGCGAGATAGAATATGAGAGGGGTCATAGCCAACGGTCATGTGGGTTTTCCGGAAAGATAAAAAAAACAATTTTATGATGCCCTCCATCTCCATGTATATCGTTCATAAAAATAATGCAATTAAATAATTTCATGCATTTGGCGGATGCCCAATAGAGTGACAAGCTGTAGGGCCTAACTCTTGTACAGACTACTATCGACCAACAGCTGACGCTTGGAATTTGAGATTTTTCAGCATCACAGCAGTCAACCAGCAAAATGTTATTAGGCCTGTTTTTCTTTTTAGTTGTTGTTGACCAATAATAATTAAAAAAACATAGTTATAAGTTAATATTTAAGAAGATAGAAATTTTCCTACTCACATCCATAGTCATAGCCCATAGCCTCCCCCTCCCCCTAAAATAAGGGGTGGGTAGGGGGATACACATTTCTAATTTCCTTTTGTTATTGTTTGCATGTTCATTAAACTGTGTGCAAAAGATCGTTCCCAGTGCGTTTTCTTCTTGAGGTTTTATAACCAGTGGCCGTGGTAGTGGTCGCGGTATGCGTGACAAAACACATGGTATTCCACTAATGCGGAAATGAAGCATTTAATTCGTACACAAACGCAGGGAATTGTCTACTTTATTTCCCCGCCGTGTTCTAAATATAACGCATGACGATGGCTGTTCTGACCGAGTCTTCCTCGGTTTCTGCGACATTACGTCCACAACTGATAGTGGTTGTCCTACGCGTGTCACAGCTGGCCCGCGCCACCCACGCACCTAGCCCTGGCACATTCCACAGACTATCACAGACTGGCAATCAGTGCTGTCGCCATCACATCACGCTGATAACAAGCGCCGGAAGTGCCCCAGGACTGTGCAGGGATGTAAGAGGGCTACGAGGGTCTTACACTGGGGTCGCCGCCAACTGATACAGGTTTTGGTTAAAGTGAGCTGAACGAATAAGCGCATGCCCAGTACCATAAAAACCCAGGGATTAGGTAAAAACCTTCAATTCGGATTGCCGGTCGCGACGCCCCTCCCTCCCTCCCTCCCTCCCGGTGGAAGTAGAGAGAAGAGATTGCATGCAAACTTGGACACGATCAAAAACAACTACTGTGTCGTTATTGTATTTATTATAATATTTCTTATTTTAGCCTACCAGTTACTTTTCTGCTAAAGTCACAAATTAAGTTGTTACTGTCACGACACGAAGTAAATGAACGGGTTAGTATAATTTAGTTTAAAAAGCTGCCTGACGTCCTCTTGTTTGCATTATACATTTCAAACTAAGCTCGAGGCCGGTGTACATAGGTTCCTCTTCTCGCACGACTTTAAAAAACTAACAGTTTCAAATCATTACAAGTAAAAGATGTGAATGTGGCTGTGTGGGCTATAGATGTGACAGTGGTACTACAGACAGAGATATAGCCCTACTAATATTAGCGATACCGTACGTGGAAATAGCTTTATGTGAATAGATGCTACAACATGCTATATAGACGTATCTCTAACTGTTATATCTCGGTGCGGCAACTAACAACCTGCGCGACGCCTGACAAGTGCGCGGTATCAGTGTCAGTTGGCCTGACAGCTGAGTCTGACAGACTGCACAGGTAGACTGTGTCTGTACTCTATGAAGCCTTCCCTTAGCTCATACTGCATGTGGTAGATGTCCACTCGATGGACGGATTCAAATGGCCGCGAAGTAGGGCCAGCGGCGAAACTACAGGGGGGTGGGGGGTGCAGATTTTCTAAACTTGTACAATCTTCGCAATTTTATAAATTATCGACGAACTACGCTAAAACCTAGTAAAATACCAACATTCGTTTGTTCGCCCCAGACCCGCACTATCTGGGACTGGGGGCTTCCCCCCATATCCAGGCGCGTAGGAACTCCGTTTCGAGTGGGGGGATCAACAAATCTGCTGCTAAGTACGGGGGGTTTGGCCGCCCCCCAACTACAGCGCCGCAGGCGAAAATTTTGAAAATGAGGTTTTTAGAGTGTGTTTGGTGCGTTCTAGAAAAAAATCGTGGGCTGAATGCAATACCAAATTAATGTATTTTTTGTACAGTAAAAACTATAAATAAAATTGGAATAGTTAAGAGATAGACCATGCATGCTACAACCATTGAATATGCATAGGCTTATCATTGATCACGTCGAACAATAATAGGATTGTCGAAATTTTTGGTCATTTCTATAAGGAGGTATAAGGTAAGGGAAAGGGAAGTGGAGAATACACTGCAGACGTGCCAAAACAAGTCATTATCAGTAAGTATAGGCCTAATGGATTAAAAAAATCACTTTTATTGAAAATTCGTCATTCAGAATTTGTTTCCGTGCGTATTTACGGCGAGACTGAATTTCTAAGATTCTGAAGTGGGGGGGTCACGGTAAAAATTGGGGGGAAACTCCCCCCCATTCCCCCCCCCTTCCTACGCGCCTGCCCATATCCCTCATTGTATCAGAATGTATACTTTACCCGAAACAATTGTTTCATGGGCAATGTTTGCTCCCCCCCTCCCCCCCTACCAAACAAAAGCTGGGTAGGAATGAATGTCCTCCCCGCATGTTCTTGACAATACGTGGGTCCCGGGTACAGCGCCTGTGGCTGGACCTGTCCAGCACAGTCCTACCCATTGTGTGGGATCATTTCATTCAGCACGAGGTTTTTGTCGGTACAGCGCCTGTGGCTGACCTGTCCACTGTCCAGCACAGTCCTACCCATTGTGTGGGATCATTTCATTCAGCACGAGGTTTTGTCGGTACAGCGCCTGTGGCTGGACCTGTCCAGCACAGTCCTACCCATTGTGTGGGATCATTTCATTCAGCACGAGGTTTTGTCAGTGGCGACTCGTTGAGTCGTGACAGTTATTGGGACAAGTGGTGCTGCTGCATTTCAAACGAGTCTGTTCACAAGTTTGTAGACGACAACAAACAATTCGTTTAAAATTCCTTACATCAGCACTAATGTCACGCGGTATTCCCCATATAAAGATGTTGACACTTCTTCATCTTTTATTTTGTCTGATGTTTCTCTTCTACGTTGGGAGTGGAAATTCTTCAGTTCGACATGGATGTGTTTGATTGGGCTGCAGGATCTACGAGGTGAAGGTTGTTTGGTGGTAAATCCCCTCTGTGTATATTGCACCTAGACTGCCACAAGACAGGGCGAGCCCAGGGTGTCTTGTTGGCTCGAGTTGAGTGACGCCTTGAGCCCCTAGGTTAGCCCATGGGTTGAGCCCAGCTAGACTAGGCTGCCTCAGCACAGCCATCTAGTTCTAGACCGGGGCCAGACACGACAACATTTACTAGGTTTTACAGCTTCTGTGAGAACACTCAGTATTTCACAGAAATAAATAAGGCCTCTACATGCGCTTATAGGAGGGGGGATTCTCCCCCCCCCACTTTCACCGTGCCCCCCGTCCCCACTTCAGAAGAGTAATGACCAACAGTTTCCCATTATTGTTGGACGTGATCGCGAACGTAATGATATGCATATTCTATAGTTATGGTCTATCTCGTCACTGTTCCAATTATTTTTTATTGTTTTCTAGTTTTACTGTACAAAAAAATACATGAATTTGGTGTTGCATTCAGCCCACTTATTTTTTTCTAGAACGCATCAAACACACTCTAAAAACCTGATTTTCAAAATTTCCGCTTTAGTTGCCGGGCCTCCCCCCCCCCCCAAATCTACTCTAAAAAGAGTTCCTACGCACCTGGCCTATAGACGTCTTACTATCCTGGTTTCGAAATAGCAACAGGAAAAACTATCCTATTTCTCAGTACGGTAAACTTTTGTTCATACGTCTGAATAACAAGGAATTGAATTCTAGTTTTTTATCATTGCCACACCGAGGTATCGCCTGTCTATTCCTTGTGACTCATGCTAGATAATACTTGGTGAGCAATAGACGTGACGTGGCCTATACTGAAGTCAATCAATCAATCACTGATGGGGGCAAAGGCAAAGCCCCTCATGTGCTTGTTGGGTATTACTCAGCCAATTATTTTACCATCTCCCCAGAGTCCACTAGATACCTAACAGCTGGCAGCTCAGCATAAATAAGTAGGCCTGTATCTAGTGGACCCTGTCATCTCCTTATGAAATTTTCAATTCTCTAACGCGTTTTTAGGCCGTTGAAAGTTGTGAATTCGCAAATTTTGTCGCCTTTATACAAGGAACACCGACGGCTAAAACTTTCAAACAGACAGACTGATTTTGACAAACTGAACTCCCCCATATCCCCTTGAATCTGGGCTCGATAGACTGATTTCAACCAATTTTTTTTTTTTTTTTAATTTAAGTTCACTTTTATGTTCCATATTTTAAAGCTTCAAAGAGATTAATTGTTACAGGCTTTAATTCAAAGTTTTCTTTAAAAAAAAAAAAAAGAAAAAAAGATTGGTCTCAAAACTCTACAATTTTTTAAAAACTACAATTGTAGTGCATTCATGACTCGATCGTGATTCGTGAATGAATCACTTGTGTTACCTCATGTTCTCTTCAATAGGTCGGTCTGTCTATATCTATTCATCTATATCTTGTCAATAACCCAACCTCTCCTACTTGACTAGCCGACTTGAATGAACAGCGTGAACTCGTGGTCTAAGATTTACTACGTAAGTTTCAAGTGGTAGCGCAACTTTATTATGTAATTTTATGTGAGCTCTGGTTCGTATTTCAGGTAGGTGGGATATTCTAACTTCCCTCAACTTTCCTCGTAAATCTATTGTGTTTGTTCCAGTAAACTGTACAGGGTTGCTGAACCCCCCCCCCCCCCCTGCCTCGCACCAGCACCCCTACATCTTATTATAACTGACAGTGCTGGCTCGAGCGCTAAGCGCGTAACTAATCTAATTCGGGAGGTCCTAGGTTCGAATCCCGCCGTGACCGAGGTTTTCCCTCAGTCGTTGATGCGAATGCAAGGGGTTGTGTCCTCATAAACAGCCCTCGGACATCCCTTCACAATTGTCCTATACGCAACATACCTAGTTGACCTGAACACATTGCACCCTACCCTCCCCATAAAAGAGAATTAAATCCGTGTGTGTGCGTACTGTGTAGTGTGGGTCTTGGGTGTCATTCTTGAATGTAATAAAAAGTGTTTTCAGTCAATGGTTCAGTATCTCGTCTAGACAGACAGACAGACAGACGAGTCTTGTCTTGTGGTCCATTCATGAGGTCTGCGTTGCTCGACACACATGGCCGTTCAGTTCCTCTGTAGCCTATAGGCTACCCAAGAGCGACGCGGGAAACGAGTTCAGTGCATTTGCAGTGCACGGGTCCCTAGGTTACAATGGGTCGGGATTTTTACACGCTAAAATCTTCTTAATAGAATTATTTAAGAAATCTGACTTATGTTTACGTGAAGCAGGCATCATTTATGAATCCAAGCACATAGTCAAACATCGTGAAACGTCCTCAAATTTAAATGAATACGAGTTTAAGACGAAGTGGTCGCGTACAATGTTGCCATGCAACGTGTTGGAGCAAGAGTTGCAAGAGTGCTGGAAGGCGAAATCCGGCACCGCCGATAAAAATCGATAATAGAAGTTGCCAAGCGTCTGTCTTGTCCGTCATTGCTGTTAATACCCCCGCCTCCGTAATGCTTTGCAACAAATATGTCGGGTTGGGAGGGCTGCTTTGTTTGACATGTTATGTTTGTGTTAATACTATAATAATAATAATAATAATAATAATAATAATAAATCGTTTATTTAGCTCTACAAGCTATTGGTTACACGCTGTTGATTACAATAAACGATAGCTAGGCTAGTGTGTCATGCCACGCACCTGTCCGGGTCCACAAGCATTACAAATTAGGCCTATCTGTGGATAGGCCTATTTGTAGGATTGGGACTTATCTACTAGAGTCTAGGCCTAGCCTAGCCTAGCCTAGCCTAGGCCCTATGCCCTAGCCAAAATGGACAATGTAGGCCTAGCTGGGCTAGGGTCGAGTCTACTAGGCCTAACCTCCAAATCGTATGTAGTATTCTTCATGCTGGCTTGTGTTCGCAATAATTTTAACTGTTTTTTTGTCTCCGTTTTTAGTGTGCAACTCAGTGTATGCCCACTCTGCAAAGCATTCCTTCCCCAGTCTATGAGTTTGGGCTCATCCTAAAAAAATACGAAAATTGTCGAAAACAAGACAGTCATTACAGAGAAAAATATTAAAATATGTAAACAGCAGATTCACTGTCAGGCGCGGACACTAGCCAGCAGAGCAGACGACGCAAAGAGACGACGATAAGGCGGAAACTGGTTTATGCGCATGCGTGCATCTTCCATCTCTGTTATTCGTTTCGCTTGAGATCTCTCTTTCTATGAAAATGGCAACATTGTACGCGACCACTTCGGCTTAAACTCGTATTTATTTAAATTTGAGGACGTTTCACGATGTTTGAGTATGTGCTTTGGATTCATAAATGATGCCTGCTTCACGTATCATAAGTCAGAATTCTTAAATAATTCTATTTAAGAAGATATTAGCGTGTAAAAATCCCGACCCATTGTAACCTTATGGACCCGTGCACTGCAAATGCACTGAACTCGTTTCCCGCGTCACACTTGGGGTAGCCTATAGTCTGTAGATGCAGACGATGCCTCGTGTCATCTCATTCATGAGGTCTGCGTTGCTCGACACACGTGGCCGTTCAGTTCCTCTGTAGCCTATAGTCTGGTAGATGCAGACGATGCCTCGTGTCATCTCATTCATGAGGTCTGCGTTGCTCGACACACATGGCCGTTCAGTTCCTCTGTAGCCTATAGTCTGGTAGATGCAGACGATGCCTCGTGTCATCTCATTCATGAGGTCTGCGTTGCTCGACACACGTGGCCGTTCAGTTCCTCTGTAGCCTATAGTCTGGTAGATGCAGACGATGCCTCGTGTCATCTCATTCATGAGGTCTGCGTTGCTCGACACACATGGCCGTTCAGTTCCTCTGTAGCCTATAGTCTGGTAGATGCAGACGATGCCTCGTGTCATCTCATTCATGAGGTCTGCGTTGCTCGACACACATGGCCGTTCAGTTCCTCTGTAGCCTATAGTCTGGTAGATGCAGACGATGCCTCGTGTCATCTCATTCATGAGGTCTGCGTTGCTCGACACACATGGCCGTTCAGTTCCTCTGTAGCCTATAGTCTGGTAGATGCAGACGATGCCTCGTGTCATCTCATTCATGAGGTCTGGCCACGCAGCTTGAGGCTGCATCGTCTTGGTCGCCCCTCGTCCCAGATCACCACATGAATGGAGGGTGTGAGTTGTTGTGGGGCTTTCCGGGTGAATCATCCTGGGTCGACACCCTAGCTTTGTCTTGTGTTCATGTCTGAGCCACGGACAAGGGAGTCTTGGGGCTTCTCAGGTGGAACACTCTTCAGTCTATGGTCTCGGCTCGGGTGGATGTCAGGAAGACGACACCCTTCTGCTGGCAAGGTGAATCAATGGGGACTTTACCCAGCAGGCAGGCATTATGTGAACAAGAAGGAGGGGCCCCTGACTGGTAGTGCCCATGGTAGAAGGGTATTCTTTGGTACTTTGGTACTTGACCATATGGGTAGTGTCCCTCATTCTCATCCTATTCCCAGCGTTCAATCGTCGTCATTGCTGTTGTTGTCATCTTGAACTATGTCGTCGTCGTTATCGTGCAGTGAGTTGAGTAACTTCTGGAAATAGCCCGCCCACTTGAACGTGTTATAAACCAGTGGCTGGTTATGGTTCCGCTTCTGTTCGCCTCGCCTCTCGAGCCACTCACGCACTCTCACGCACTCTCACGCTCTCACGCACACTCACGCACTCTCACGCACTCTCACGCACTCTCACACTCTCACACTCACGCACACTCACGCACTCTCACGCACTCTCACGCACACTCACGCACTCTCACGCACTCTCACGCGAGGCACGCGACCAGCCTTGCTTCTGTAACTTTCAGTTACGCCCGCTGAATTGCTTCGTATTTACATGTAAATCACCTTGGTCACGCGTGATGTTATATAGCCCGGCTCTGCCCTTGAGAGGCTAGAGCTGCTGTCTTTCGGGCACTATTAAACTTAGGACTCGTTTTTTAAGCAAACAGGCCTAAGAATGTTACACAGCGATGTCACCTAATTATAATCAATGTAGGCCTATTGCCAAGTCCACCTAGTACACACCGTAGATGCTAACCCCCTCCACCGAGGACAACAACGCAGTATACGCACTATTCCTGCGACGCACTTACCCCCCCCCCCCCCCCCCCCAGTTGTGAAATCGTCTTGTATTATCGATCTACTCGGGGGGGGGGTTGTTAGGGGAATCTAATCAGGATCGGATTTTAGGACATGCTGTTTCTTTCTTCCTTCCTTCATGCCATCGCCGGTTGCGTGCGTGCGTGCGTGCGTGCGTGCGTGCTCAAGCCTAGAGGTTACTATGCTAATGTCGACACAAACTACACACCACATTCCGCGATAATAGTTTTCATGTAAGTTACTTATACTGTGGCGTCCATGCCCTAGTGACAGCAGTACCCCGAGAGTTGGGGGTTCTTCCAATTCACACCTCTGCCTGTGCTGGTCAGAACCAGCTACAAGCGTATGGGGAGGGCAGGGGTTCCCCCACGTCGTGGTCGTCTTCGTCTGTGTCATCATCCGTCCGTGTTGTCATTGTCGTCGCCGTCGGGGTGGTAGTCAAAGGGAAGGGGAAAGTTCCCGACGACGACCCGAGCTCGCCATTAGTTTCAGTGCGTAGGAATATTCTTTTTAGTGGGGGGTCCACACCAAAGTTGACTACGAGGTTGGTGGGCAAATCGGGGTCTGGTGGCGAAGCCCCAGCCGCCAGAGGCTATTTCGCCGTAGGCGAGATTTTTTTTTAAGGTGCCCTTGATTGGTTTGGGCCCAAAACACGTGTCCGGCGATTTTAATTATGATTCAGGGTTTACCTTTGAAGCTAATATAGCATGAAGATTGATTACCTGACTGAAATCGGTTGACACGTCTGTATGGGCAGTGATAACACTGCACACAAAATATAATTAATATAAGTCTAAAATTAGATGCTAGGGCTAGTCTCGCAAATCACGTCTCTTACTGAATCTCTGAAAAATGTTAGCAAAAACGTTTCCTTTTGTTGCAGCCGACTGTAGTAAAATGCCTAAAAATCAAACCCCAAAAACTATAAGTACGAAATGGACACCCATACTAACCCTGCTACTAACTTGACCCCCCCAGTGGGGTGTAAGGCCAACAAGTGGGGGGGGGGGAGTTTCACCCCCATCCCCCCCCCGTTCCTACGCACCTGCATTAGTTTCAGGGAGGAACTCCCTACTCAGCGGCCAAACCACGAGAAGTTTGCGAGTTGGACTTTGATGGCCCAGTTAGTTAATTGCTAGGGAGTGCGTCCGTCCGTGTTGTCATTGTCGTCGCCGTCGGGGTGGTAGTTTAAAGGGAAGGGGAAAGTTCCCCGACGACGACCCAGAGCTCGCCATTAGTTTCAGGGAGTGAAACTCCCCAACATCACGGGCCAAACCACGAGAAGGTTGCGAGTTGGACTAGGATGGCCCAGTTAGTTAATTCTAGGGCGTGCGTCCGTCCGTGTTGTCATTGTCGTCGCCGTCGGGGTGGTAGTCAAAGGGAAGGGGAAAGTTCCCCGACGACGACCCAGAGCTCGCCATTAGTTTCAGGGAGTGAAACTCCCCTACTCACGGGCCAAACCACGAGAAGGTTGCGAGTTGGACTAGGATGGCCCAGTTAGTTAATTCTAGGGCGTGCGTCCGTCCGTGTTGTCATTGTCGTCGCCGACGGGGTGGTAGTCAAAGGGAAGGGGAAAGTTCCCCGACGACACCTAGAGCTCGCCATTAGTTTCAGGTAGTGAAACTCCCCTACTCACGGGTCAAACCACGAGAAGGTTGCGAGTTGGACTTTGATGGCCCAGTTAGTTAGTTCTAGGGTGTGCATGTGTGTCTGAAGATGTTGACGTCTGGAAGACTGCTCAAATGTTTACGACAGAGTTCGGGCGCTCTCTTGGTTTATTGTTGGCCACGAGACAGACAGTAATCCGTTGCTTACTCTTCCATGTTTACCCTAATGTACACGAGACGGGCGTGGAACGCGGAAGTCCTTGTTCCTCGTATTGATTGAGGGCCTACTACTTGAACCGGCCAGACAGACATGACAGACAGGTATCGGAGGAGGAGCGAGGAAGTCCTTGTTCCTCGTATTGATTGAGGGCCTACTACTTGAACCGGCCAGACAGACATGACAGACAGGTATCGGAGGAGGAGCGAGGAAGTCCTTGTTCCTCGTATTGATTGAGGTCCTACTACTTGAACCTGCCGTACAGACATTACAGACAGGTATCGGAGGAGGAGCGGGAGTCCTTGTCCTCGTATTGATTGATGCCTACTACTTGAACCGGGTAGACAGACATGACAGCAGGTATCGGAGGAGGAGTGCGGAAGTCCTTGTTCCTCGTATTGATTGAGGGCCTACTACTTGAACCGGGTAGACAGACATGACAGCGGTATCGGAGGAGGAACGAGGAAGTCCTTGTTCCTCGTATTGGGATTGATGGCTACTACTTGAACCGGCCAGACAGACATGACATACAGGTATACTGAGGAGGAGCGAGGAATTCCTTGTTCCTCGTATTTGATTGAGGGCCTACTACTTGACCGGGCCAGACAGACATGACAGACAGGTATCGGAGGAGGAGCGAGGAAGTCCTTGTTCCTCGTATTGTTGAGGCCTACTACTTTAACGCGGCCAGACAGACTGACAGACAGGTATCGAGGAGGAGCGAGGAAGTCCTTGTTCCTCGTATTGATTGAGTGGCCTCTACTTGAACGGGTAGACAGACATGACAAGACGGGGTTATAGGAGGAGGAGCGAGGAAAGTCCTTGTTTCCTCGTTTGATTTATGGCTACTATCTTGAAACCGGCCGACAGACATAACATGACAGGTATCGGGAGGAGCGAGGAATTCTTGTTCCTCGTATTGATTGAGGGACTACGTACTTAACCGGCCAGACAGACATGACAGACAGGTATCGAGGAGGAGCGAGGAAGTCCTTGTTCCGCGTATGGATTGAGGGCTACTCTTGAACGAGGCCAGACAACTGACAGTACAGTATCGGAAGGAGGAACGAGGAAGTCCTTGTTTCGCTCGTATTGATTGAGGGCCTACTACTTGAACCGGCCAGACAGTACATGACAGACAGGTATCGAGGAGAGCGAGGAAGTCCCTTGTTCTCGTATTGATTGCGGGCCTACTACTTGAACCGTCCAGACAGACATGACAGACAGGGTCCGAGGAGGAGCGAGGGGAAGTCCTTGTTCCTTCGTATGATTTAGGGCCTACTACTGAACCGGCCAGATCAGGACTGACAGACAGGTATCGGAGGAGGAGCGAGGAAGTCCTTGTTCCTCGTATTGATTGAGGCGCTACTACTTGAACCGGCCAGACAGACATGACAGGACAGGTATCCGGAGGAGGGAGCGAGGAAGTACCTTGTTTCCTCGTATTGATTGAGGCCTACTTAAAAAACGTGACCCGCCATACAGACATGACAACAGGGTTATCGAGGAGGAACGAGGAGTCTCTTGTTCCTTCGTATTGATTGAGGGCCTACTACTTGAACCGGGTAGACAGACATGACGACAGGTATCGGGGAGGAGCGAGGAAGTCTTGGTTCCTCGTATTGATTGAGGGCCTACTACTTGGAACCCCGGGTAGACAGACATGACAGACAGGTATCGGAGGAGGAGCGAGGAAGTCCTTGTTCCTCGTATTGATTGAGGGCCTACTACTTGAACCGGGCCAGACAGACATGACAGACAGGTATCGGAGGAGGAGCGAGGAAGTCCTTGTTCCTCGTATTGATTGAGGGCCTACTACTTGAACCGGCCAGACAGGCGATGACAGACAGGTATCGGAGGAGGAGCGAGGAAGTTCCTTGTTCCTCGTATTGATTGGAGGGCCTACTACTTGAACCGGCCAGACAGACATGCAGGACAGGAATCGGAGGAGGAGCGAGGAAGTCCTTGTTCCTCGGATTGATTGAGGGCCTACTACTTGAACCGGCCAGACAGACATGCAAGAACAGGTATCGGAGGAGGAGCGAGCAGTCCGCTTGTTCCTCCGTATTGCTTGAGGGCACTACTACTTGAACGCGGCCAGACAGCCATGACATACAGGTATCGGAGGAGGAGCGAGGAAGTCCTTGTTCCTCGTATTGATTGAGGGCCTACTACTTGAACCGGCCAGACAGACATGACAGACAGGTATCGGAGGAGGAGCGAGGAAGTCCTTGTTCCTCGTATTGATTGAGGGCCTACTACTTGAACCGGCCAGACAGACATGACAGACAGGATTAGGTCGAGAGGGAAACCGTGTCCGGCTCATCATCGGTTGTAAATAATTGAACAGCCCCGTCTACTCCGCTCCGACCACACAAACACTGCTGGTTGCCAGGGACGAACCAATGTTGATGATCGGCCATTGAAACCTAACCTCAAATCAAGCGGTGCGTGCGGTTCGTGGTTTATGTAATGCGGTTGAGCTCACAACACTCCGATGCATTGTGCGGGAATGGGCTTCGAACCCCCCCCCCCCCCCATGTTTGCAATAGCTTCTGTATTGCAACACTTGTTGGCAGATTAAGGCCCCCCCCCTCTCACCCCCCCCCGCCCCAGCCACCTGTGTGTCCCTGCCCGACATCACTTGGGTTCGATCCCGGGGTGGTTTGGTTTTAGTAGCTATAGCGTGTCGTCTCCGACAAGGTGGAGGTGTCTATAATCGTATGTAGTGTAGTTATTGGATGAGCGAAGCGAAGACTTCAATTTCACTGACCCCTCAAAAAATTTAGCTCCAATGTTTTTTTTTTTTTTTTTTTTTTCTGTCTGTTCGCGCTCTACCGGGCCGACGGCATATGCGATATTCATGTGAACAATTGCAGTGGAAACCTCGAAATCTCTAAACTTAGACTTTGCCAAACGTTTTTTTGGTTACAATCGAAAAAATTCTCATAATATACGTCTTTTACGATTTTTTTTCGATGTTTGAATTGCGATATTTTTTCGTGGATAGTTGGTCCGAGTCCAGTCAACGGCTAATCCGATCTTGGTGAAACTTTTTTGGAACGTTTGAAATCACTAAAGTTAGTATATGATTGATTTTGGAGGCAATCGAATAAAGAATTTCTAATGAATATCGTACTTTTAAACGATTTTTTTTCGATTTTTAGGGCGATAATTTTCGTGACATTTGGGCCGATCTGTCCAAACGGGTGGTGCTATACAACGTTCATATTTTACGATGGACCTCAAGGTAAGGGTGTGTATTTGCTTTCTGAAAGAAAAAGTTGAAAGGGGGGTTTTCCCCCAAAAAATTTTTTAAAGCCCCGTTTTAAACCCCCCCAAAACCCCCCCTTCCCCCCCGCCCCCAATTTTTTGGGGGTTTGGGAAAAAAACCTGGGGGGGGGCGCTTGGGGGGTTTTTGGGGGTTAAAAACGGGTTAAAAAAAACGAAGCTTTCAATCCCTTTAAAAAAAATTTTTCCCCCCTTTTTTTTTTTTTTTTTCGTGCCCCCCCCCCAAACCCCTTTTCCCCCAACAATTGGGTTAACCCGGGTTTTAAATAATTTTTTGGGGGGGAAGGGGGTTTTTTTAGTTTTTATTTTTTGGGAGGGTATTTTTGTGGGGTGGTGGGGGGGCCAAGTAGGGGGTTGGGGGTTTGGGTTTGTTTTTAGTTATATAGGGGGGGGACGTAGGGTTTTAAGGGGGAAAAAATTTTTGTTTCGTATTTTTTGGTTTTTTTTAAAGGGAATTTTAAGAAAAAAAGGGTTTATAAAAATTTGGAAATTAGAATGAAACAAAAAAAAGGGTAAAGATTGTTTTCCGGGGTTTTTGGGGGGGCATGTTTTTTCTTTTTTTTAAAAAAAAAAAAAAGTGGTAAAATAAATTAAAAAGATTTTTACCCGGGGGAAAGTTTTTTTGTTGGGTTTTTGGGGGGGACTGTTTTGGGGAAACTTGGGGGGGGGGGGGTAAAAAAAAAAATGTAATATTTTGGGGGGGGTTTTTTCCCCCACAAAACCCCCGGGGGGGGGTTTTTTTTTTGGGGGGGGTTTTTTTTTTGGGGGAAAAAATTTTGGGGAAAAAAGGGGGAAAATTTTTTTTGGGGGGGGGGGGGGGTTTTTTTTTAAAAAAGGGGGGGAATTTTTTCCCCCGGGGGGGGGTTTTTTTTTTTAAAAAAAAAATTTTTAAAATTTGGGGTTTTTTGGGGGGAAAAAAAACCCCCCCCCTGGGATTTGGGGGGGGGAAAAGGGGGGGGTTGGGTTTTTAAAGTAACCAAAATTTTTGGGGGGGGGGGTTTTTTTTTTTTTTCCCCCGGGGGGGGGTTTTTTTTGGGTTTTTTTTTTTTTAAAAAAAAACCCCCGGGGGGAACTTTTTTTGGGGGGTTTTTTTTTTAGGGGGGGGGCTTTAAAAAAAAATAAAAAAGGGCCCCGGGGGGGGGTTTTTTTTTGGGGGGGGGAAAAAATTTTGGGCCCAAAAAACCCCCTTTTTTAAAAAAAATTTTTGGGGGGGGTTTTAAAGGGGGTTTTTTTTAAAAATTCCCCCTTTTTTTTTTTTTCCATATTTTGTATTTTGGGTTTGAAAAGTTATTTCCCCCCATCCCAATTTTGGAAAGTTTATATCCTTTTAAAAGAAATGGAATTGCTAGTTCCTATTTTTCAAAAATTTTTTTTTTAAAAAAAAAAGCCTTTTTTTGGGGTTTTTTTTCCTATGAGCGACTATGTTTAATAGTAATGAGAATGTGAGCGACTATGTTTAGCCCGGCAGCAGCAGAGCATCGACTGTTGCTTCGCGCAGTGTTTGGCCGGGGGCACTGTTTGTTTACTTGGGGGGTGAGTGGGAGTACTCGTATTTACTGTGGGGCTCGCTCGCATCAATCGGAAGGGATTTTGAAAATATCAGCTTGAAAATGGAAACGGAAAATTTGCGAATATGTTCCAGTGAATATGTTTACGGAATTCAAAATATATTTGTGTTGTCAAATAAATATCAAAGATGCCATTGGCCAATTCCGAAGTTCAAGTTGTGTATTGTAACCAAATGAAATATGGAATCACCCAATGGTTTATTACAAATACCCCAAGATTGTAACTCATGACTGTCGATTGACGTCAAGAATGCATGGGCGTTTCTCACATTCAATTATTTGCTATCTCACTTTTATCATTTAAATTTTAGTTTTTCTTAAAAGCTTTTTCTTTATCAATATTGATCATCCATTCATGGAGTTTGACAGTAGTATTTAAACTCCACGATCCAATATCTAGGAAATGACCTATTCCATATCCTTGAAAGAAATCCGAGTATTGTCTAGTCCTAGTTTTTCGAACCCGATCATTTCTATTGATAACGAGGTCACGTGTCACGCTAGACGCGCTGGTTGTCCCATATTTCACTCCCGCTTCCTGTCATAGCCCGGGACATTACTCAATTGTTCCCAACAGGAAGGTTCGGTGGACATTATTATTAGTAGTAGTAGTAGTAGTAGTAGAAGAGTTGCCGTACGTGAAAATAGCGTTTTGTGAAAAGATGCTACAAAGCGCTATTTTTTCACCTAAAACTATGGTTTTTCATTCCTATTTTATTTTATTTAACATAGTAACTAGCCTATAATTTGTCGATACAGATTTTTATTCGGTTATTATTGATTCAACCTTGATGACATAATTTCAAAATAAAAATAAACTTTACAGACAAGTTTTTTAATGTGGCCAAAAATAGATGCTACAACACGCTATAAAATTACAATACACGTCCCTCTAATTATTATTATTGTCGTCGCATAGTTGAATATGTGTGTGTTCTCGTGTGAGGCTAGGTTGACCTCATTGCCGCATGCAACATGTCGCTGTTCACACACGCTCAGTTTGCCAGGCTGAGTGTGTTCCCTATGTAGGTTTCACTTTCCTAATTCTATGATGAGACGTCTCGATTGTGATTGTGATCAGTGTTCAGTAAGCTTTTACCTTATTTATTTTAATTACCCTCCGCTCTCTACTCTACTTGGTGACAACCTCGTGCGTGCGTGAGCGTGCGTGAGTGTCATGCGTGAGACTCAATGTCAACGCCCTGCCCTGGGACCCAAGTTTTGAAAACTTACGTTTGCAGTCACCTCTGAAGACGAGTGACTTGCAGGGTCGCAACGTACGTTTTGATTTCAAAACTTGCATATGTCTCGTCACCGAATGAAGGTGGGATAGGTTTACGTTTTGACTGTGGCTTGTGGCTGAAAACGCATTTTTAAACTTGGGTCCCTGGTGTTGTCCAGTGATAGGGGCGCCCCCCCCCCCCCCCCCGTTGATTCTTAAAAAGTTTATTTTTTTTATTCTATGATGATGGTAACAATCCTGCAAGTTCAAGGCGATGATATGATAACATACCAAACAAATCAAATACAACTTATTGAACCCTCTCTAAAGCAATTTAAACACGGTTTTGACCAGCTTCCTTAATTGTCCCCCCCCCCCAGACCCCTCGACGTTACGTTACTATATCATGCAATAATACCAGACCATGTAAAATATCACTTTGCATAAAATTGTATGTAAATGTGTGATCTATTTACAATATAACCTATGAAGTATGGTCGCCAGCTGGCTTGCATCGAGTGTTGTGATGACTGGAGCAATAATTCACCTCGTATGATGCCACTTCATCCATGAAGTAAAACAAACCTCTTACCGAACCAGACAATCTCAGGGTACAAAATGTCCGCTGGTTGACGTTCTGCAGGGAGGTGGGGTGTTCGAATAAGGAATATCCTTCAAGGGCTATAGCCAGCGGTTTAGCAGGTTCCCACTCGAGCCTGCGGGCGTGGTCAGGGGTAGAGTGGGTGACCGCTCTGCTATGAAACTCACGTATATCGCTGGTTAGAGCAACGGAGGTTCGAGAGCATGTAACGGTTTCTTCTCCTCGACGTCTGCTGGGCACCCGGGTTAGTAGAGGAACCTTAGATGTCAAATTTACACTGTCCTTTCGGATGGACGTTAAGGCTTTTGGGTCCCCTTGTACTTTTCAAAAGGGAGAGGCTACGTGCCGGTCCCTTTTTTTCCCTCCCCCCCTTCTGTTCATATTTCCCCTCATCTATCCCTCTCTTCTCGAATAGCCAAAGTGCTTAGTATGAGATTTAAAAATTCCCAAATCAAAAACCATTTTCTAAAATAAAACTGCCTTTTTTTGCCCTTAAAGTAGAAGCCCTTAGTTTTTGGGGTTTAAATCAATGTTTCTTTTTTTGCTTCCAGGTGGTTTGAGTCCACTCGTGACTAGCCTTTTATCGACGAAACAAAACAAGTAATATTTCAATAATTTTTATTTTAAAAACCATAACTCAGGGTGGCTCGGGCCCAAAATGATACTAACGAGGCTAGGCCCTCAAATTAACAAAAAAAATTTAAAAATATAAAAGTTATACTAGATATCACTATCCTTAAGGGCGAGGTCTCTTGAGTGTGTGCAGGGGAAATCTTTGGTGGGTGGTGTCGAACCGGTGACCTTGCGAACGAAAGTCCCGACCCTCTCGTCATTGAGAGAGATACAGACAAATGCGCCACTAACTCTGTGTATACATAACACACTCGGTTTGGCTGAGCCTCCTGTGCGGATCTGTCAAAAACGCCCTGTACTTTTTTGTGGTGCTCCCCCCCCCCCCCCCCCCCCCCCCCATGTAAACAACTTCGTTCTGGAAATCAAATCAAATTATTGAAACCCGGGTTAGGGCCCCTTGAACCCTCTCTATAGCCATTTAAACACGGTTTTGACCAGCTTCCTTGCCCCCCCCCCCAGACCCCACGACGTTACGTTACTATATCATGCAATAATACCAGACCATGTAAAATATCACTTTGCATAAAAATTGTATGAAATCCGTATGTATGTATGTATGTGTCCAAAAAAATAACATCTATATCGTTCGTTGGGCTCGTTTGTGGGCGTTTATTATTTTGTTAATTAGTTATTAATTTAAAAACTACTCCGGAAAATGTGGTCGTGCGGTTGTCATACCGAATCCTCTCCCACCAGTTTCTCAATGATGGCACTTAGTGACTGGGCAATGTTACCGGGAAACAACATAGTGTCTAGTGTGTTTTAATCATGTTTTATCACTAGTTTCCCGTGTTCAATCCATTAGAGTGGTGCTCGATGTCAAGGTGTCTGCGATAAGATACGGCACGACGCTAGCGCGCGGTGCGGGCGGGGGTTGAAGACCTTGACACGATCACCTGGTATAGTTTGCACGGCGCGAGCCCAAGTCCCGTGTACCAACCACCTGTCACACTCACTGCGCCATTCACAAGTAATACACTGCGCGACCTTCCATGGAGCTGGTTGTCAGCGTAGGTTCCAAGTTACTATTCTTGGACAACTTGAACTTCCCCCAATAAAGGGACTTTGACAAGTTCATCACTGATTTAAATAATAATAAATATGATAGGAGTTAATTTATCATTACTTTTGTTTATTAAAGTGAGTCCCAGGCCAGCTGACGAGGGTGGCGCCATTTTCGAAAACACAAGATATTTTTCATACTGCAGTTTACGATATCAGGTACTGGAACTCGACGGGATTACGACGGCGAAAGGAACTTATAAGGGAACGTTAAATTCGTTCCAAGTTTCCACGAAATAGATAACTTTGACGTAACAACTCCCTGATCTAAGAAAAGGAACGTGTTCCCGGGCCTCCCCAAGACTGCAGCTCCCGTTGGATAACGTAATCCTTTACAGTGATGGTAGTTTATTTCACTATAGTTTTTTCTATATTAAAGCTAAGCTGCCTTTGAGCTAACAAAGGAAACCTCGAATGAGCTTGAATGTTATAACTTAGTTCCTGGAGTGTTCTGGTGAAACGCGTGTTGGTTGTTGTTACATCATGATATGATCGCCTGGTATGTTCACTAATGAGATGAATTACAGCTGGTTCAGCTGGGCCGCATGAAACAGCCACGTTCGTCCGCGCAGACTTGCAGTGGCTACGCCCACTACGCCGGTTTGTTTAGGCTAACCTGCAGGGGTGTGTTGTGTCCGCAGTCTCTAGTTGCGCAGAGCATAACCATAGTGCATTAGTTTAGTCTACGTGTTTACCATCTGCAATCATGTAGACGCCGAGTCCAGCATCTAGGCTGCGTGTTATTATGTTGTGCAAGATTGCGGAAATGTATCAACAGTCAGTCAAGTTCTGTGATCAACACAGATCAGGTTGACGCCGGTCGTAGACTGAGCTTCAGTCGGAGAGGATTGCCTTGCATGTGGGTGTCAGGGGCAGCACACGTTGCAGAACTACTTTCCTAACAAGTAGGGAAGTATATTACGTTCTGAAACTAGAAGCGAGCTCTGGCACTCGTCGTCGGGGACCTCTTCCTTTTCTTTTGACGAATTACACGACGACCATGACAACACGAAACGATGACAGATGATGACGTGAGAACCGCCATATCCTCTCCCTACACCAGTGGCTGGTTCTGCCCCCCCCCCCCCCCTCCCCAAATTAGCTTGCCCTCTGCTTGCCCCCTTCTTCCCCCCCGGTGTCAAATGCAAATCACGAATTTATTTTTGGTAATTTCGTAGGATAACGTAATCCTTTGAGTTGCCATCATTTTCTCAGTTAAAACATCACGAAATAACTAGTATGAACAAAAAACAAATCTACCCCCTCAGTTTATTCCCCCCCCCCCCCTATTGTTTGTGTCTGGCGCCGCCGCTGTGTACACGGCGAGAGAAGATTTCCGATGGCGTTGGACGAAGGGTTGAGAACCCCCACCCACCCCCAATAATCTTTCGCTCATGATGAGCTCTAGTGTGGGCTAAGACTCCCCTGGACCAGTTGCAAAAACATCGTATGTGATGTATTCTACCCGGGCAATGTCCCGCGTCTCGACGCGTCTTCCTGTTTGTCTTGTACCGTTGTCTTGAGCTGTGCCCTGTGATGAACCGAGACTGGACAGACCGCTCTCCCGATATGGAAGTAGTGACTCCGTGACTAGATACTTCCGCAGGCCTCGGCAGGACACAGAGTAGGCGTTGGTTCGATACGTCTGTGTTGTACAACCGTGCCAGAGACCGTGCTTCGACGCCGACCCCGGCAATCCTGACTGACACAGACAGGCAGGAACTGTTGTCACTTCCCATTTCCAAACTATAGCCGACTTGGGATGATTATCTAATATTTAAAAAAAATCAAATCTCTTTGCAAGCTCTAGCGCTAGGTTATATACGGTTGCTTACACTCGGGGTGAAATCGAAAAAGCACTGATAAAATCGAAATTGTATTAATTTGTGTGTACAATTGTAATATTCTTCGCCTGCATCTAAGGATGAGGGTGGCCTCGGCTCGCGCGGGCATGACGGTACCTCTACCTGTGATACCAAGGTCACCCTGGGTTCACGGCCCTCTATCTCACTCAAGGGTGCGGACACCAAATAAGATATCTGTGTGTCTGTGTGATCTGTCGAGGTGTGACATGTTTCACACCTGACACTTGTAGATCAGACGACACGGATTTAAAACTACGGGCTTGACCTCTTCTTTAAGTTTTTTTCGAGTGCATTCGCGTAGGAATTGGGTAATTCCTCCCCCCCCCAACTTTTTTCCTTTACCCCCCCCCCCCCCTTACAGAATGTTTCACATCCAGTTTACCTTTCATCACCACGGACGGCTGCAACTGACAACTATAGTATATTATAGTTCCAGTCACTGTCTATCCTGGAGTGTGCTGACGTTTGGCTTTAGTTGTGTCAAGCCATGCAGAAGTAAACAAAAACTCATCTCCCCCCCCCCCCCCCCTCAAAAAAGAGTTCCTACGTGGCTAGAGAAATGTAATGGTCGAGGAATTACAAATGTCTATAACCATACCCAAATCCTAATCCAAGTAAAACTGTGCCATGCAAAGCAGCGGTTGTCCTGGCAGGATGTCAACTGGTCCCTGCTAACGGTACCGAGACCACACTTGCTGGGTGTGTGTATCTGTAACCATCAACACAGCGACATCTTTGTTCCATGCTGGCTGTGTAGGCCTACCTACCCATTTATTTATTTATTTATTTATCGTCTATCCTCTTCAGTTAAGGCTATTGTACCACCTCTGGCCGATAATTTGAAAGTCGAAGAAACACGTCTGAAAAGTTTGCTGAATGAAAGAAGGCCTTTTAAATAACAGAAAAAAAACTGTGAAATTTTTTGGGCGGGACATAACCTCACTTTTGGAAATTATATTTAGATTTTTGAACAAGATTTATGTTACACTTTTGTCCAAAAATCAAAATATCATTTCCAAAAGTGAAGTTATGTCCATCCCGCCCAAAAAAATTCACATTTTTTTTCTGTTATTAACTTATTAGGCCTTTCATTCAGCAAACTTTTCAGACATGTTTCTTCGACTTTCAAATTGTCGGCCAGACGTGGTACAATAGCCTTAAAAACTGATTTACAAAGGAGGACAAATAATCTAATTACATGTAAATGTAGACACAAAAATGCGTCTAGAGTGCAGTATACTTTCGGACTATTCAAATTACCTGCTAGGAAATAAACATAACATAGATAAACACATATTTTTTCGTGCAAGCCCTCAAAGTCCACAAAAATAGCAATTTTTGGTCGAAATCTAGAAATTGCTTGTGATCAAATGTGGCCAAATTTTTTTTAAAAAAAGGCCATGGATGAGGATTGGTATCATCTTTTTGAGTAAGCACACAAAAAGATCTTGATCGGTAGAAAAATGTGGGCGTGAAAAGTACGATCTCACATTTTCGGTTCGTATCAAAGCGTTCCCATACAAATTTCATTGAGATTTTGAGATTTCTAACTTTGTCCAGTCGCACACAATGCTGTAATATTACAACAATGTATATAGTAAGACAATGATTTCATGCAGCCCCCCCCCCCAGAGCGTCGCAGCTTTAGCATCAGGTCGAGGCTGTGAAACTTCTCCGGCCACGTCTTGCCGCGGTAAAGCTCTGAAAGCTCCCCCAGGGTGAGTAAGGAGCTTACTCTCAAGGCTCGGGGCTTAGCTCCCGCTCCTACTTTGATTTATTACTATCCGATAGACTGTATTTACTTTCTTTATTAGTCTCACTGTTTTATAGTATACAGGAAACTATTCTGGGGCGTTCGTTAAATGTTTAGTTGTGAATATCACCGATAAGATATTGGTTGTAATTCTCTCCGTACCAAACAAGGAAGGCTACGTGAAGGGCACATAACCCCTCCCCCACCCCCGCCCTTTGCCAGAAAAAAGTGTTGAAAGTGCACTTTAACGTTCAATGGAGATTATAGAATAACTGTTTTATCGCAATACTAAAGGCAAATATAACCATCTGACCAAGAGAGAATTTTAGTAGCAGATGAAAAGTTGCTTATTGTGATGCTTTAAAACTCACAGATTTTCACCAGAATGACCTTGAAGGAGAACATTTTCAGGAGGGCGAGCCCCCCGGACCCCACGCTTAGCCCTTCGGTACTTGTATAAATTAATTGGTTGAGCCCCCCCCCCCCCCTTATGAATTCCTGGATACGCCACTAGCACTAAAGCCCCCCTCCCCTTGAGAATTTTTTGATTTGAAATGCTTGATTTGCGCCCCACATAGGTCCAAACTCTGATGACGCTCCTGGACTAGACTGTATTGTAGACGAACTCTGTCTGACCCTTTGATTTAGGTACTTCTGGTTGTTATCCTGCCTACCGGCCGTGTGCGACCGCACAGCGCCGTCCTAACGAGGCGCCTGACAAGCTACTCTAGGGTGACGTCTATAACTTTCTCGTCCTGCTCCGCAGAGGACGAGTGTCGTTACTGTCGCGTGCGAGCATTTCACTCGCTCAACATTCTTGACCCGCTGTATAGTTGCAACTACAAGCAGAGTTATAGCTCATGAGCTGAAGAGGGAATGAGACACATTTGCCAGTTAGCAAATAGCTATTCGCTCGGTCAAGATTGTCAATAAAGCACACATGGACAGCTCTGAGGTCAATAAAGCACACATGGACAGCTCTGAGGTCATAGCTTTTCAAAATTTTAATTTAATCTGCCAGAATAAAATTACGAATATAGCCAATTTTGGAGTTTTTAACATAATCAAAATTCGTGACAGCTTATTTATTTTTTATTTATTATTTAAATACAAAATTTGGAAATGTGTTACTGCAGAGCGAATATTTCCACATTCGTGACACATGTTCAAAATTTCAAACATCTGTGATGTGAGTCGGTCGAGCAAACAGCAATTTGCCTAAAACGCGTGTCCTATATACTCTCTGAAGACGAGGATGAGCGCGTGTGGAGACTGGGGGTGTCGCTTCAGATGGAGTGTCGGCTATGCCATACATAGAATACTAGTTTTGTATCGTGTATTTTGAATCCTTATTTCAAACTCCCAGTAAAAAAAACCCGTCTGCCTCTGAAATGTGTATCCAATAATTAATAATTATGCTAAATTGAAAATAAAATCTAACGTTAGTATGTTGCCATGTATGCTGTGAATTGTAAGCTCGATATGACGACAAAACAAATTGACGCACACAAACTGCATTGTTTTGGTATTGCATTCAGCCCACCACTTTTTTCTAAAACGCACCAAATGCATTCTAAAAACCTGATTTTAAAAAAAATCGCCTGCGGCGCTTATTATGTTTGGGCTCTGCCCCCTCACCCCATGATTATGCACTTGTACTGGGTCCACCACTGTAAAATGGGCCTAAAAAACAGGCTGCGCACAGCCCCCCCCCCCCCCCCCAATAAGTGTAAATCCGTCTCTGGTTATGCTGGACGTGTCGTGTTTACTAGATACTACCGGTAGTTCCAATCCAGTCACCTGAACGTAAGGAACATCACGTGCCACGTTGCTCCACTTCAAAGTCCAACTCGCTACCTTCCCGTGGTTTGGCCTGTGAGACGAGTGTATTCCCCAAAACTAAGGGCGAGCTCTGGCCGGTTGGGGTGCGTGTTGCAAAGAGAGCTCTCGCGCAACTTTTTATCACACCTTTCTTCATTCACATAGCCTTACTCTTTTTTTTTCTTCTTTCACTTTTTTCGTCTCCATACTTGCCGGCCCTCTCTGCAACGAGCACTCCTCCGTTCCCACCCAGTTTAACCCATCCTATCCAACCCATCCTCACTTCTTCCCATTAACCCCCTCGTCTTCCTAACGTTCCTCCCATTGGTAAGAAGAAACATGGTGGTAATCCACAATTATGGAAAAAGAAATTTGGAAGATCCCAATATAATTGACATGGGCACTGATAACTCTACTGTTGAGTGCCCTAAAACAACATTAAGAGCGTTCACCACCTGCGTTTTAGGCCATTTTCTGTTTGCTCAGCTGAATGACATCACAGTTGTTAGAAATTTTGAACATATCTCAAGAAAGTGGAAATAAAGGTTTCTATAGTAACACATTCCTAAAATTTGTTTTGAAATAATTTATAAAGAAAAAATTAGATTTCACGAATTTCAATTTTGTTAAAAAGTCCAAAATTGACTATATTCGTGATTTTTTTCTGGCTGATCAAGTCAAAGTTTTGAAAATCTATGACTGTAAGAACGTCCATGTATGCTTTATTGACAAGTTTGCAAAATTGTATATACGTAGGCTGCTTTTTGGCCGAGAAAACCGCTATTTACTAACTGTCAAAAGGGTGGTGAACCCTCTTAACTAACTAACTAACTAACTAACTAACGACCCCTCCTCTGCCCCTCCCCCAACCCACACACACTCACACGCAGCCTCCGTGACGACGTGAGGTACTCGCGTGCCGTCCGACACAAGACACACCCCAACCCTGATGTCGGCGACCTAGTTGTGCCGAGCTAAGCTAAGGGGGCCGGGATCGATCCCCGCACCAGGTTAATTCATCGGGACGACGTGTTGTATGTACAGTATCGGCCACCGACCAACATCCGAGATCTAGTTCCAAGGTCACAGGGATCCCCGTATCACTTCCATGGTCACTTCTCTCACGTTTCCGAGACGGGTTCATTATAACAGTTTTATCGCACTTCTCTGAGACAATATCGTATCTAGGGGGGGGGGGGGGGGGGGGGGGGGGGGGGGGGGGGGTGGGGGGGGGGGGGGGGTAATTAATTTTGATTTAAAAATTGATTTACGCATAAAATTAAATTGTTCGTTAATTTTCTCTCTTCATTTTCGGTTCAGCATAACCATCTAAAACACATTGAAATTTAAAAACCACTTTAAAAGTACGTATTTCTAGAATAATTGCCTGCGACGCTATTATGCCCTCCCCCTCGAAATACATTCCTAAGTAAATCAAGGGCTGCTGGGTATTGTAGACAACGAGACCCCTTGGTTTACTTCTGACGCCGGGTGAACGCCACTCTCTCTATAGCTGTGCTGAATTGTATGAAAGTTATTGATGAATGTGGTAATTGAGTAAATCTAATAATAGCAATAGTGTAGTGTAGTGTGTTCCACTTCCACCACATGTATTAGATTATGTTGGACGGGGGATATAGGTCACGTGACTATACGCATGTCAGCCATCATTACTTGATCGTCGACCTCGTCAGCCCGGGGTAGAATTTGGCCCTGTTAATCCTAAAAGGCGAGGAAAGAGACAAAGTCCATCTCGCAAACATCAGCTATAACAATTAGGAGACTACTCCCAGAAACTAGAGACGAGCTCTGGCAATCATAGTCGGGGACCCCTCCGCACCCCCTTGACGACCTCCCCTTGACGACGACCAGTGACTAACTTCCTGAAACTAGAGGCGAGCTCTGGCAATCATAGTCGGGGCCCCCTCCCCTTGACGACCTTCCCAACGACCATGACTACTCCCTGAAACTAGAGGCGAGCTCTGGCAGTCACAGCCGGGGCCCCTTCCGCACCCCCTTGACGACGACGACAATGGCAACACGAACGGTGACAAAGTCGATGACGAGCGCCGCTGGTTCTGACCAGCATGAGCCTCTCATCCCCACATCTCCCAGGCTAGGGTGGTGACGGTTGCCGCGCCGAGTGTCGTGGTCGTCGTCTCTGGTCTGGTCTAGGTCAAGGGGTTGCGGTCGACCGGCCGGGCGAGACTAGACTACTTTTGTTATTGGTGATCGCTCCACGAGGTATTGACCTCGGGACGGGAGGGGTGGTAGAGTGGTGGTAGAGGGGGGGGTGATTAAAACTAAGATCCGAGGAAATTGAGATCACGCCTCGGGCGTGGCGCAATCAACAACCACGGTGCACTTAGTGTTGGGGGGGGGGGTGATTCCGTCCGGCGGAAGCTACGAGAGGAGAGAGAGAGAGAGGGGGGAGAGAATCAATCTAGGGGGTGATGTCATACGTGTTGGGAAATGTAAGATATTCTGGGTTGTGCGAATAATGGATTGAATCGAATATTTCAAAATCAATACCTATTGATGATTTTTATTGATTATTGAATGATTTGTCTCACGAAAACTGTCTATAGTGATTGACGTGTACTGTGACAGGTGCGGTTTGGATATGATGTGACTTTTTGCATTTAACATTGAAAACATTTACTTTAAAAAATATGTTTCCTAGTTTGTATTTGGTTCGCTATCACAGATGGGTCAACAACGTGTCCGCGCATGCGTTGTAACTGTTGTAACTACCTGTCGCTCTAGTATGGCAGGCGGTCCCGGCTTCGCTCCCCGTCACACGGTCTCCTCCTAGCTGAGTCTGTCTGGCAGAGCCTGGTGTCGTAGTGCCTGCAGGAACCTACGCCCCAGCTCTATAGTCAGGGTGGGGCCTGGTTTGTGTCTCCCCCCCTGGAGAGACTGTGACCTGACCTGTGACCCGCTTTGTTTGACCCGCTCTCTGCGCACGCGGGACAGGGTCGGACGCTATGTCAACAGCTACCTCCGCTGTAAGGTTGCTTGCTAGTTAGTCATTTCACTAACACCACTCTTAGATATTTCAACTAGTACCCTCCTCCCCTGTATGAGTGTACATGTCAGCGGCGCAGCGAGGGGGGGGATCAGGGTGGCTGATATGTACTATATGTGGCACCAAATGTAGGTCCTACAAATGACAAAATTTTGTAAAGTGACAGAATGTGGATCTTTACAGAAAAAATAGAAAAATGTCGCTATTTGCTAAGTGTCGCCCCCCCCCCCCCCCCCCCACCAGAACCCCCATCGAACCAGCAAGAAACGAACTATAGTAAAACCACGAGTGCTCGTGTCGACTGGTTTCCGTCGTCCACGTGCCACGATACACCTACCTCAAGGTCACTCTCCAGTAAGCGTGTACTACAAGACAGCCAGGCCCCCGGCGCCGATACAGTAGCCATCACCTCAGATCCACAACCTGTGATTACAGCCTACTGTTAAACTAGCGGTTTCATGTAAACGAGACAACTTGGCCAAGGCCATGGCAAGGCTGTGGAGAACAGAACAGAAGCTTCTAGATAACAACTTCTTGTGGAGGCGCCTGGTGTGTTGCGGGGGAGTTCCTCATCTCGGGATTAGTTCCCCGGCTCAACCGCTGATCTTGGCTTACACCGTCTTTATTGGTGAGGGTTGTGAATCTCTGCTGGTAGATACATGAAAGTGAAACAGGGGGGGAGTTTCTCATCTCGGGATTAGTTCCCCGGCTCAACCGCTGATCTTGGCTTACACTCGTCTTGATTGGTGAGGGTTGTGAATCTCTGCTGGTAGATACATGAAAGTGAAACAGGGGGGGAGTTTCCTCATCTCGGGATTAGTTCCCCGGCTCAACCGCTGATCTTGGCTTACCCCTCGTCTTGATTGGGAGGGTTGTGAATCTCTGCTGTAGATTTCATGAAAGTTGAACAGGGGGGAGTTCCTCATCTCGGGATTAGTTCCCCGGCTCAACCGCTGATCTTGGCTTACACTCGTCTTGATTGGTGAGGGTTGTGAATCTCTGCTGGTAGATACATGAAACATCCCCAACAACGTATTAGTATAAGTATTGAGTAGGTTGCTAGACACTGAATTGTGAATGGGGCTATGCCCTCTTTTAGCAACCTATAACACATCAATGTGTTAAAACAATAAATAAAATAAAACGTGGAAGTCGAGAGGGTAGGAACAGCCAGAAGTAAACATTCTACCAATGGTGGCATGAGATGCCATGCGTAACAAAAGAACAACAACAAGGATACCTCAAAAAATGTCTCTACGTACAAATGCAGAATGGCAATGTTATGTCAAAGAATAGGTACAAAATAATTTTGCAATCACCACAATCATCACCAGTCACCACTAACAAATGTAACTGGAACATGCATTAAATTCGTTAAAATTTTCAAATCATGAGAATCAGAAAAAAATCCGGGTCTTTGCGCCCCCGATCTAGCTGATAAATCATGACACTTACTTTACCCACAGGAAAGAACGTATATCTCATTCGATGAATTTATCCATGTACGTCCTCGGTTTCAGTTTACATTGAAACTGTATAAACAAAGAAGTAAAATAATTAACAGTTTATATGTAGTCACTACTCATTATACGTAAAAACGTGTATAATTCATTTATTATCATATAATTAACACGTGCGTTCGTGATATTACGCGCAAGCTACAATGTAGGTCTAGGTAAACAATCTGTGATAAAAGCAGTATACAATTACCATGGCAAAACATTAATTTACATCTAATTGAATAGTTTTAACAGCCGTCCGTGGTGGTACATAAGATAAGGGCGCTGGTAGTATAAGTATAGTATGGTTCTACGAGGACGTGGGTTCGAATCCCGGTTAAGGCATGGTTTTCTGTAATCGTCCTGCATCGTCAACTGTCACCACTCATCACCTTGAAACCAAATTAAATAGTTTAAACTGTGTAGTTAGTTGGAGAAGGCAGGTTGTAGTAATAAGCCAGGACTCGAACCCAGGCTTCCCGGGTTCTACTCTAGCCGGGCCTCGAACCCGCGTGCTTCCACACTCAGCCAGAAGCGAACCCAGGACCCTTGTAAGGAGGGGGGGGGGGGGCGATCGAGCTGGCGCAACGCAACGCAGGGGGGTCGCCCCCCCAGCCTAGCCCCACAGGGGATTTTATTTCAGGAAAGCTAGCCAAGTCGGCTTTAGACAGGGTACATTAAGAGGAGGGGATAGTCGCGAAATCAAAACCACGCGAAATTACAGTTTTTTCGTGATATCTCGAGAACGATGCAAAATATCTAAAAACTGATTCTAGATCGAACTGTGGTTTTGTTAGAACAATATAATGCAAGAAAAAAATATTCAAATATAATAATCGGTGCGGTTTGTATTTAAAATATAAATTTAATTAATTAAATTTCTAATAAAAAACTTAATTACCATCACATTACAATATTTTTTCTTGCATTATATTGTTCTAACAAAACCACAATTCGGTCTAGAATCAGATTTTAGATATTTTGCATCGTTTTCTCGAGATATCACGAAAAAACTGTAATTTCGCGGGTTTTAATTTCGCGACTATCCCAATTTACCATACAGTTTGGTATGTTTCATCACGTAGCAGGATTGTTATGTAATCATTTGTGAGTAAAACTTAACCCTTTAAGAATCGTAGGGGGCGATCGTCTCCCCCCCCTGGATCCGCCACTGCACACGGCACGTGTTATGTAACGTATTGCGCGGCTGACCGAGTGACGCGGGCGGACGGAGTAATTAGCAGAGGAAGTGGCAATTTGCGCACTTCCCTTGTTACTTAACCAGATGTTGCCATTCCATTCATAGTCTGTGCAGTTCCCGCGCGACCACTGCATGGCCATCCCATTCATAACCCAGGTCTAACTCTCTCCATGCTTGCATACAAACTTGAGGGCACTCGACACTAAACCCAAAGATTCTGCGTTGCGTTCATGAGACGTGGTGACTCGCGTGGCTTTAATATTGGCGTAGTCCTCGGACATTCCCTCGACATCAAATACTCTCAGAGCCTCAGAGGTCCTCCAACAACCGTACACCTAATACACAACTGAAGAGTGCAATGGGTTGATTGGGTTGCCTCTATTAAATATTAGATAGGTTGGTCTTCACGAGAAATTTAGTTTAGATCAAACTATGGTTCTGAACACCGTTGAAGGTATCACGTTGCTTAGAAGATCGCTTCGTTGACCCTAGTCACAGGCAATCCTGACTGAATGTGTGTCCCCCGTCATGACCTGCTTCTGGAGTTCAGGGGGAACCCCCACCCTCACTCCCCCCCATCCTTACTTACCCCATACTCCCTGCATATTCTACACGGCTTCCTAGCCAAGATCCTCGTGACCAGCTAGGGTGTGGACAAGTGTGCGTGTGGCTAGTTACGTACCCCATACTCCCTGCATACTTCCTACACGCCGCTCTATCACCGTACGCACAACTGCCCGGCTCCTCGTTGAGCCAGTGGGTAGGGTTTTGTTGACAAGTGTGCGTGTGGCTAGTTTTCGTACCCCATCCTACTGCATATTCCTACCACGCAGTTTCTATCACCGTACGCACACGAGAGCTCCTCGTTGAGCCAGTGATAGGTGTGTGACAAATGTGTTGAGTGATGGATAGTACGTACACCATCCAGAACCTCATCATCCCCCCGCCCCGCTCGAAGAAGAGTCTGCTGGGGGTCCCGTTCCTTACCAAATATCCAACTACGCGGTATAAAAAGAAGTATGACTAGTTACGTAATCATAGAAATAACTTACAATTTATCCAATACTGCAGAAATTAACATAACGGTTTTTACGAGGGCTCCTGTTTTTTACGACTCCTCCGAGGGAAGCTGAAAGTGGGGGAGTCTGAAGAATTTGCATAGCACTCAGGCGGCGAGCGAACTCTGCGGTCGTCGCTGATGTGGTTGTGGCGGGCTGGGGGTTACTGATGGGGGTGGGTACTCCATGTGCCGTGCTTCGCATTGCTTAGGAGAGGCGGCGAGCGAAATCTGCGGTCTGAGTGGTGGGCGGGATGGGGTTGATGCGGTGGGTCTCCAGTGGCCGTGACTGCTTGTAGGGAGAGGGCGGGCGAGCGGAACTCTGCCGGTCGTCGCTTAATGTGGTTGTGGCGGGAGGCTGGGGTTGATGCGGGGTGGGTCTCCATGTGGCCGTGCCTTGCTTGCTAGGGAGAGGGCGGCGAGCGAACTCTGCGGTCGTCGCTGATGTGGTTGTGGCGGGCTGGGGTTGATGCGGGGTGGGTCTCCATGTGGGTGGTCCTTGGTGTGAGGGGCTGGAGGAAAAGGGGCGGGCGTGCTGTTTGGGTGGGCGGGCTGGGGTTGATGCGGGTGGGTCTCCATGTGGCCGTGCCTTGCTTGCTAGGGAGAGGCGGCGAGCGAACTCTGCGGGTCGTGGTGGGTGCGGCGTTTGATGGGGTGGGGCTCCATTGACCGTAGTGTTGCTAGGGAGAGTGGCGTCGCGAACTCTGCGGTCGCGCTGGTTGTGCTGGTGGGGGCTGGGGTTATCCGGGGTGTCTCCATGGGGGGGCTGCGACTGGCGGGAGGGCGGCGGCGAACTGCGGGTCGGCGTGTGTTTGGGCGGTGTGTGGTGGCGGGGGCCCCCGGGCCGTGCCTTGCTTGGTAGAGGGCGGCGGGGACCTGGGGTCGTCGTGTGTGGTTGTTTGGGGGGAGGGCTGGGGGAATGGGTCGTCCCATGTGGGTGGCGGCTGGGGTGAGGGGGGGCCGGCTTGTGGGGGGGGAGTGTGGCGGCTGCTGGGTTGGCGGGGGGGTGGCTGTGGCTCCGTGCTGCTTGGCGGGCGGGGATGCGGGCGCTCCATGTGGTTGTGGGGTGGGGTGGGGGTGGGTCTCCCGGGGCCGTGCCTTCGTGTTGGGGGGGGGGCGGCGAACTGGGCGTCCGTTGTGATGGTGTGGTGTCGGGCTGGGGTTGTTTTGGGGGGGGGGTTCCCTGTGGGTGCCTTGCTTTAGGGGAGGCGGCGAGCGAAACTCTGGCGGTCGGGTGGGGGTGGGTTTTGCGGGCTGGGGTTGATGCGGGGTGGGGTCCGTGCGCCTCTTCTTGGGGGAGGGCGGCGAGCAAATCTGGTCGTCGCTGATGTGGTTGTGGCGGGTGGGGTTGATGCCGGGTGGGTCTCCATGTGGCCGTGCCTTGCTTGCTAGGGAGAGGGCGGCGGCGCTCGCGGTGTCGCTGATGGGGGCTGGGGGTGGGGGTGGGTTTGGGCGGCCTTGCTTGCTAGGGAGGGGGCGGCGAGCGAACTCTGCGGTCGGTGATTGGGTGGGCTGTTTGATGCGGGGTGGGTTCCATGGCCGGGGTGCTGGGGAGGGGCGCATGTACGCCTCGCTTGTGGGTGGGGGGGGGGGTTGATCGGGGGGGCCGGCGTCCCTGCTTTGAGGCAGGGGCGGACGATCGCGTGGTCATGTGGTTTGTTGGGGGTTGTGCGGGGGGGCTCGGTGCCCCTTGGTTGGAGGGGTGGGGTGATGCGGGTTGGGTTGCATGTGGTGTGCCTTGCTGTGTGGGGGGATGGGGCCGGGTGCTGGCGTGCGATGTGGTGGGCGGGGATGGTGGATCGGGGTTGGTCTCCGTGCGTGCTTGATGGGGGGGCGCGAGCGTGACCCGCTGGGCGTGCGCGGGTTGTGGGGGCGGGTGATGCGTGGGGGGTTCTGTGGCCGGCTTTCTTGCTGGGAGGGGGCGAGCGAACTCTGCGGTCGTCGGATTGGGTTGTGGCGTGGGGTTTGCGGGGTGGGTTCCAGTGGCCGTGCCTCTGGCTAGGGGAGGGCGGCGAGCGAACTCTGGCGGTCGTCGCTGTGTGTGTGGTTGGGGGGTTATGCGGGGTGGGCCCAGTGGGCCGTTCTTGTCCGGGAGAGGGGGGGCGAAACTTGGGCGTCGCTGATGGGTTGTGGCGGGCTGGGTTGATGCGGGGTGGGGTCAATGTGGCCGGCTTGCTTGCTGGGGAGGGGGAGCGAGCTGCGGTGTGCGTGTGGGTTGTGGGGCGGGTTGTTCTAGGGAGGGGCTGGGCCCTGGGGCGCTTGTGGGGGGGGCGGCGAATGGGTGTCCTGTGGGTTTGGCGGGCTGGGGGGCGGGGGGATCTCGGGCGCTGGTGGGTGCGGCTGGGGGTGCGGCGGGGATTGCGTGCGTGCTGTGTGGTGGGGGGGCATGGGTGTGCGGGTGGGTTTGGGCGTGTGGTTGGTGGGTTATGGCGGCGGCTCTCTGCGGCGGGGGTTGCAGGGCCTGCGGGTCCTGATGGGGTGGCTGTGGGGGATGCGGGGTGGGGGCTGTGGCGGCCTGCTTGAGGGTGGGTGTGGCGGCCGGTGTGCTGGGGGTGGGGGCTGTGATGCGGGTGCGTCTGCTGTGGCGTCCGGTGCAAAAGGCGGCGCGCTAGGGTGTGGTGGGGGCTGGGGTTGTGCGGGGTGGGTTCCCGTGGCCGTGCCTTGCTTGCTAGGAGGGCGGGGAGCGAACTCGCGGTCGCCGTTTGGGGGTTGTGGGGGGGTTTTGGGGGGGTTGGCTCCGTGGCCGTGCCTTGCTGCTGGGAGAGGGCGGCGAGCGAACTCTGCGGTCGTCGCTTGGGTTGTGGGGTGGGTTGATGCGGGTGGGGCTCCAGTGGCCGTGCCGACCGGGGAGGGCGGCGGTGGGAACTCTGCGGGCGGGTGTGGGGTCTGTTGGCGGGTGGGGTTCGGGGGGCTCTGGGCTGCCTTGTGTAGGAGCGGGGGGGGTGGCGACTGTGCGTTGCTGGTGGTTCGGGGGCGGCTGGGGTGTGCGGGGGGGTTTCTGTGGCGGGCGGGTTGTGGGGGGGGCGCGATGACTCTGCGGTGGGTGGGGGGACCGGGGTGCTTGAGGGGGGTGGGCCTGGGTCTCGTGCCTGTGCTTGCTGGGGAGGGGCGGGAGCGCTGCGGTCTCATGTGTGGTTGTGGGGCTGGGGTGGGGGGGGGTCTCCATGTGGCCGTGCCTTGTGTGCTAGGAGAGGGCGGCGAGCGCGAGTCCTGGCGGTTTGTGTGGGTGGTGGGGTTAGTGGGGGGTCCATGGCCTCCTTGTTGTAGGGAGGGCGGGGAGCAACTGGGGGGTCGCTGATGTGGTTGTGGGGCGGGGTTGTGCGGGGTGGGTCCATGTGGCCCTGCTCTTGCTTTGGGGGGTGAGCGGCGGCGAATCTCTGGGTCGTGGGCTGAGGGTGGGCTGGGGGTTTGCGGCTGGGGGTGTGGCGAGCGCTTTTCGCTGTGAGGGTGCGGCGCTGGGGGGGGCGGGTCTCGTGTGCGGGCTTGTGTGGGGGGGTGGGGCGCATGTGCGTGCCTTGCTTGCTGGGGGTGGGGCGGCGGGGTGCGGTCGTCGCTGGTGGTTGTGGGGGGGGTTGAGCGTCGCGTCGTCCTGATGTGGTTGTGCGGCTGTGGAGAGGGCGGCGAGGGACCTGCTGTTGTGGTTGGGCGGGCTGGCGTTGGGGGTGGTCTCATGGGCGTGGGCTTGTAGGAGGGGCGGCGAGCAATCCTGCGGTCTGCTGGGTGTGGGGGAGCGGTTGGGGTTTGGTGGTGTGCCTGTGGGTCGGTTGGTGCAGGAGCTGCTGGAGCGACACTCTGCGGCGTCGCTGATGTGGTTGGGCGGGCTGGGGTTGATGCGGTGGGTCTCCATGTGACGTGCTCTTGCGGCGGGGGGAGGGGCGGCGCTGCGGTGTGGTGTGGTTTGTGGCGGGCGGGTGTGCGGTGGGCGTCCGTGCCTTGCTGCTGGGAGAGGGGGCGAGGAACTCTGCGGGTCGCTGATGGGGTTGTGGCGGGCTTGGGGTTTTGCGGGGGGGTCTCATTGGGCCCTGCTTGCTTGGTGGAGAGGGCGGAGCGAACTCTGGGTTGTCGCTGTGTGGTTGTGGCGGGCTGGTTGATGCGGGGTGGTCTCCATGTGCTGCTGTTGCTGGGGAGGGGGCGAGCGTTTCTGGCGGGGTTGGGGTGGGTTGTGGTTCGGGTGGGATTGGTGGCGGGGTGGTCCCGGCCTGCCTGCTTGCTAGGGAGAGGGCGGCGCGCGAACCGTGGGGCTGCCGCTGATGTGGTTGTGGCGGGCTGGGGTTTGATGGGGGGGTCCCATGTTTCCGGTCCTTGCTTGTGGGGGGGGGGAGGCGGTCGGCTGTCTTGGGCGGTGGGGGGCGGGGGTGGCTGTGTGTGGGGGCGGGGCGCATTGCGGTGCCTCTGTGTGGGTGGGGCGGGAGCGGCTCTGCGGCGGTGGGTTGCTTGGGGGTTCTTGGGGGGTGATGCGGTGCGCCTCCTGGCGTGCCTTTTTGTAGGGGGGGGGCGGAGCGAACTCTGGGGGGCGTGGTGGTTGGGGGCTGGGGTTGAGCGGGGTGGGTCTCCATGTGACGTGCCTGGTTGCTAGGGAGAGGGGGCGAGCGAACCTGCGGTCGTCGCTTGGGTTGCGGGTGGGGTTGATGGGGGTGGGCCTCATGTGGTGCTTGCTTGTGGGAGGGGGGCGAGCGGCTCGCGGTGTCGCTGATGTGGTTGTGCGGGCTGGGCTTGATGGGGGGGGTCTCCTTTCGGCCTTGCTTGCTTGGGGAGGGCGGCGGCGGAGTTTGGGGGGGTTTTGGGTTTGGTGGGCGGGCTGTGTGGGGGGGGTCCCGGGGGCGTTGCGCTGCTTGGGGAGGGGGGGCGGGATGGGCTGGGTCCGGTGGGGTTGTGGGGGGTGGGGTGTGCGGGTGTTCCTTGGGCTTCCCGGTGTGGGGGGGGGTGACGGGTGGGTCCCGTGGCTGCTTGTTGTAGGGCTGGGGCGAGCGATGGGTTCCGGTGGGGTTTTCTGCTGGGTGAGGGGGGGCGGCGGCTTTCGGTGGCAGTGGTGTGCCGGGGTGTGCTGCGGGTGGGGTTTGGCGGTCCTGTTGTGGGGGGGGGGGCGGCTTTCGGGGGTCGCTGAGGTGGTTGGCGGGGGGTTTGATGGGGGTGGGTCATCATGTGGGCCGTGGCCTTGTTGCTAGGGAGAGGGCGGGGCGCTGGGTCGCGCTGATGTGGTTGTGGGGGGGGTGGCGGGGGGGTCTCCATGTGGCCGTGCCTGTTGCTTGGGGGGGGGGATTGCGGCTCTCAGTGGTGGGCGGCTGGGGTTGATGGGGGTGGGCTTGTGCGTGCTGGGTTCCATGGGGCCGTGCTACTTGGTGGATGGGGGCGGGAGCGAATTCTGCGGTGGGGTTGGTTGTGCCGGCTGGGTTGGGGGGGGGTCTCCATGTGGACCTGCTTGTCTTTGGGTGTGGCGGGCGAATGCTGCGGGTGCCTTGGTGGTTGCTGGCTGGGGAGGGGGTGTCATCTGCGGCCGTGCTTGTGGGTAGGGGGGGGGGCGGGCCCATGGGTCGTGCCCGTGGGTTGTGGGGGTGGGGGGATTGGCGGGTGTCGAGGGGCGCTGGTTGTGGGTGGGGTGCGGGTCTGGGGTGTGCTGATGGGTGGGGGCGGGGTTGTGGGGTGGGCGCGGGGTCGGTTGGGTCTGCAGGGGTGCGGGTGCGGGGGGGCGGGGAACTCTGCGGTCGTCGCTGATGTGTTGTGGCCGGGGTTGTGCGGGTGGGTCTCCATGTGGGTGCGTCCTTGCTGGGCGGCTGCGAGCGAACTCTGCGGTCGTGTGATGTGGTGTCGCTGGGGTTGATGCGGGTGGGTCCTGATGCTTGTGCCGGGCTTGAGGGGGGGCGGGGGACATCTGCGGTTCGTCGCTGAGTGGTTGTGGGGGCTGGGGTTGATGCGGGGGGTCTCCATGTGGCGTGGCTTGCTGGGGGAGGGGGGGGGATTGGTCGTCCGCATGCTAGGGAAGGGCGGGGTGAGCGGGGGGTCCGTGGGGTGTTGCTGCTGGGTGTGCGGGGGGATCCTGGGCGTCCTGATTGTTGGCGGGAGGGTGGGGGGGATCTCCGTGCGTGTGCCTTGCTGCTGGGGATGGGGGGGGTACCATGCGGCCGGTTGGGTTGTGGGGGGGCGGGAGCGGAACTCCCTGCGTGTGCTCTTGGGTGGGGGCGGGGCGAACGGGGTCGGTCTCTGTGGCGGGCTGGGTGTAGGGGGAGGTCTCCAGTGGCGAACCTGCTTGCGTAGGTGAGGGGCGGGAACTCTGCGGTCGTGGTGAGTGGTGGGGTGGGGTTGAGCGGGCTTTTTGTCTCAGTGGCCGGCCTGCTTGCTAGGAGAGCGGCGGTGATGGAACTCTGGCGGTGCGCTGATGGGGTGGGGTGCTCATGTGGGCGTGCCTTGTGTAGGGAGAGGTCGGCGAGCGACTCTGCGGTCGTCGCGAGTGGGTGGGCGACTGGGGTGATGCGGGTGGGTCTCCATGTGGCCGTGCCTTGCTTGCTAGGGAGAGGGCGGCGAGCGAACTCTGCGGTCGTGTGTGTGGGTTGGTGTGGGGCTGGGTTGTGCGGGGGCTCTGGCGTGCCTGGGAGGGCGGCGACTCGGCGGGGCTATGTGGTTGGGTCGGGCTGGTGGTTGTGCGGGGTGGGTTATCGGGGCCGGGCCATTGCTTGCTAGGGGGGCGGGAGGATCTGCGGCGACTGCGTGGTGTGGGTTGGGCGGGTGGGGTTGATGCTGGGGTCCATGTGGCCGTGCTGCTGTAGGGAGAGGCGGGAGGCTCTGCGGTCGCGCTAGGTTGCGGTGGGGTTTAGCGGGGTGGGTCTCCATGTGCGCGTGCCTTGCTTGCTAGGGAGAGGGCGGCGAGGCGAACTCTGCGGTCGTCGCTGATGTGGTTGTGGCGGGCTGGGGTTGATGCGGGGGGTTCCTGGTGCTTGCTTTAGGAGAGGGGGGGGACCGCGGGCTTGGGGTTTGCTGGGATGGTGTGCTCGTGGGGGCCCCCTATGG